>JAOBRG010340237.1:0-14578 GCA_027574985.1 Umimayanthus nakama | reverse complement strand
CCGTTTAAACGGTTACGCAACCCGTTTACAGAGTTCACCTACCCGTTTAAACGGTTACGCAACCCGTTTAAACGACCAGCCTACCCGTTTATGCCCGTTCGATAGCCGTTTATTTCACCCGTTTTTAGGGAAAGTCGTTAAGGTACGTTTTCCCGTGCACGGTCACAAATTAAAATACCTGTATGCGATAAAAACATCCTGTTTCAGGCCAAAAGGCTCAAGTTTATTTAAACTTACCATACCCTGAACTATGGTATGTACAGTAAGCTTTCAGCTAAAACTCGTGGTCAAAATGTGGTCTAAAACTCAAGTGGATGATGGGAGTTGCATACTGTACACAGCTACATGTAAGCTGCCATTAAAACATATAGTCATGTCAGTAGTACAGTAGTTATATGTTCGGGGTATGCAGATTAGAATGTATGAAAGTTCACTCATAAGAGGTTATGGTAGTTGGTAATAAAATCAATGAGAATTATGACAGACTTGGCTTGAACAACTCTCACTAGCTATGCTTCATATTTACCTATACTGTAGCTAAGGTAAAGCAATTATAATAAGTGTTTCTCCCTTTTGTTCTTTCTAGGCTTCTGATTCTGTGACAGGACAAACTGTTGTAGATCCAAAGGGATACCTCACAGACCTACAGAGCTTGACCCCTAATGCTGGGGCAGATATTGGGTACACTAAACTTGTCATCTAGCTCTTTTCATTTCAGTGACCTTTCTTACATTAAAGTTGATTTTACATACAGTCATATAATTCTCATTAAAATGGTTCATATTGTTTGTGTAAACCTTACTGATTCACACGTTTTTTGAGAAAGTTCTGCATAATTGAAGGCCCTACTTAGTAGTGCAAAAGCAACCTATTATTAAGTGACTTTTGACCAAGTTCTCAAGTCTCTCTAACTTATTCTTATTACCACTTCGAAATATTTATTTACCACTTCACCACTTTATTTTCATACCAGCCACTTGTTTAGCAATTTTGTACTAGACCCTTCAATTACAGGGTACATACATGGAGTATAGGCTTGCATGATGATAGACAAGTCCTGTACTGTAGGTGGCCAAGAATTGTTATGAATTTTAAATCAAAAACACCTAATGTATTTTAAGTAGCTAAGTTAAATATCATTTATATGTTGAAGTTAAATGTGATTGGTTCATTTCAAAGAAAGTATTTGTAACTTAGACTACTCTCAGTTAGTTTTAGATTAATTTTGTTTTTTAAACAGCACTACAGTCTGTACTAGTAGTTGCACTGATTGTTTTTGTAAATGTCAACTTTCAAATGAAAACTTTGCTTCAGAGACATCAAGAAAGCTCGGTTACTTCTCAAGTCAGTAATATCGACCAATCCTGGCCACGGACCAGGTAGGTACTATTAAACCATTATTTTGTATCGCGCCTCCTTACCAACTGCACACATGTAGGTAATCAGGAAAACCAGAGACAGCTTTTGAATTTTCAGAAAGTCTTAATATGTAAAAGTAAAACCCTGACAGTCGTGTACAAGTAGATGTGAAGAGACTAAAGGTTAAGTTGTAGTTAGTGACAGTGAATGATGTTTGATCCTTGGACCTGATTGAAGAGAGACTGATGATGAGTTATGGTGAGTGATAGGGAGACAGTGGATGATATTATAATGATATGTAAGTGACATTGACCATTTGATGATGAACAGTAGAGACATTAAATAATGATAGGCAATACAGATTGACTGCAAATGATGGTAGAAGAGAGTGACTTATAGTGAGCTATGGTGAGTCATAGGTAGAGAGTGAATGATAGTGATTGGTGAGTGACAATGACCACTTGATAACTGATAATATGTGGCATTGAATGATGATGTATACACAATACTGTACAAGGTAAGTAACAGTATATGATAGTGACTGGTGGTGAGTCATGGTGAGTGACAGTGGATGATAGCGATTAATAATTACAGAGTGACAATGACCGCTTGATGACTGATCATGTAGTAAATAGCATTGAATGATAGACGATACTGTACACTGTAAGTAACGGTAGATGACAGTGAGTCATGTTGAGTGGCAGTTGATGATAGCTATACATGTAAGTGCGTGACAATGACCACTTGAAGACTGATAGTAAGTGACATTGAATGATGATAGACAGTACTGTACAATGTAAGTAACAGATGAGAGTAACTGGTAGTGAGTTATGGTGAATGATAGGGTGTAACTGGTGAAGATAGTGAGTGTATGATCCACAACTTCCTACTAAAGTCTGTGGTTTGTCAGGTTGGATAGCTGCAGCCCGCCTGGAGGAGGTGACAGGACAGATGCAGGCCGCAAGGAACATCATCACCAAGGGAACTGAAGTGTGCCCCAAGAGTGAAGATGTATGGTTAGAAGCTGTCAGACTTCAGGTGATTTGATGGAGTTTATCTTATAGACAGGGTTCGTGTGCTTCATTGGCGGTAGTAGACTTTTGCTGGAAAACCAGAAGTAGCTGCTGAACCGCTGTAAGACTCAACCAGTGGCGTTTGAGAGACTAATACAAGATACTAAATGGTCGCTGAGACTTTGCCGATTACTGCCACTGAACCACCAAAACTACCTCTATACATAAGTACGAACTGTATGGCCAGCCTACAGGTAATTGACTCTGACGACTTCCACACATGTTGTCAAAACACGTATCAGCTTCAGCCAAGAGCAGTCCTCAGGACTACGGCATCCCAGACGTTCATTTCTGATTGGTGTTTCTCTCCGCAGCCTCCCGAGACAGCCAAAGCAGTTGCTGCTCAGGCTGTGCGCCAGTTGGCACTGTCAGTTCGCCTGTGGATCAAAGCTGCCGAGCTGGAAACTGAAATAAAGGCAAAGAAGAGGGTCTTTAGAAAAGGTAGGTAGCCAGGTGTATTGGTAGCATGTAAAACAATGATGCCACGTTATGAAGGAGCTCCTTGGTAGAGAACAAGAAGACAAGAGAAACATAATTATTTCATTTAATTTTCTAAGATAGGGAAGAGAAAAAGTAATGTTCTTCAATGATGTTACAAGTATCTACCAGATGCGGTTTATATATTTACAATGTTTGCCGAGTTTGGTACTCGGTGGGAGTGCAGGCGGTAAGGTACATGATCCCTTTCCACGGTGGATGGCCACTGTTAATAGTTCATTAGGTCAGGCAGTTGTGACTTGTGCAAACTTAAACCATCGGCCCACAATGTCTCCTTTGTATCTAACTTTTGGCTGCAGACGTTTTTATCTTGAAATAGGCAAGCAAGATGCTTAACTGTTTCTGGAATAACTTCATCAGGAAATCGGTTTTTGCAACATTTTATATGTAGAACAAGGACGCAGGCATAGAGATTCATAACTTGAAAACTGAAAGAGCAAATTGTTGCTTAGAAACTCAAATTGCATCAGTAGTTAGTAGCTTTGCTCGAATAAAACCTGTATCTAACTTGTGGAGTTCAATACAACATACAATAGCGTCCTAGTTTAAATAGAACATGTAGTTTTGACGCATGTAGTTGTGTGTAAATTTATCTTTCTCAGCGTTAGAACAGATTCCCAACTCGGTGAGAATATGGAAAGCTACAGTTGAACTGGAAGAACCAGAGGATGCCAGAATTATGTTGAGTAGAGCTGTGGAGTGCTGTCCGTCCAGTGTGGAAGTATGTTACCTAGTAGTTTCTTTACATAATTTTATATATGTTACTCAACAGCTCCCGCGTGGGATTTGCCTCAACCATGTGTGCGCACGGGTTAATATGGGCATTGAAAATATGGTAAATTGTGGCATTTTACAAATTCGTTTTCCAGGTCTGGTAGTTGTTGAGTTTTTTTAAGATCAATTGTTGATGGTCTTGGAAAAAGAAAGTTTATTGTTGTATAAAAACGTGGGTCCGCCTACTTTTGTGACCAAGTAGAAAACAGAAAATCTACTTAATTTACTTATGGAAAGCTACAGTCCTATGAGACCTTAATCATAAAGACAGCTTCGCTAAACTAGGGAAACTTTATTTGAGTATGGTTCCTAAAAAGCTATGAAGTTTGGTTTCAGCTTCAGTTTCAGTGAAACAGCAAAGGTCCTTAAAAACCATTTTTTATACCATGAAAAGTCCGTAATTTTTGTTTCAATAATGTCGAACCCTGTAAAGACTGCCTTTTTATCTATCATGATTTAGATAATTGTTTTGAACATTGTTTTAATCAGGAATAGTTGTGGCATCACCAAGAAAAAGATGGTCAAAATGGAGTCATGAAAATTGTGGTGGATTTTCAGAAGGTTGAAATAGTATGCACCCTTTATGCGGCAATGTAGGGCCCTTGTTAGGGCTCGCACGGGTCATGGAAACTGGCAAAGTTGAGGAATTCCAGGGCCTGATAAGCAGTGGAATTCTGATTGATTTAGGTCATGGAAAATCGTGGAAAATACAAGCTTACTGTGTAATAACAGGTTATGAGCGAGAAAAAAAAATGAAAAAAACGTTACTCAATTTACGTGCATAAAATAAGGTTCCTGTGCATGAGATCGAATTACGAATTATGGAGAAAGCTCCGTTTGAAAATAGTTTTTGGTATCGCAAAGTAAAAGACGAGTCATGATCGTGCCAAACATTATGGAGTTGGAAGGTTGGAAGAGTGCAAACCATGTTTGTGGAGTTTTGCTGCTTAAAACAGGTAAATGTAGTTGTGTAAAAGAGGGTGGATTCGTTTTTAGGTGCCCCACTGCTTGGGTAAAAGGAAACTTTGCTGGTTATGTGAAGTACTTTTTCAATAAACGTAGAGTCAAAACCCCGAATTCTTACAAATTAAAAACCTACATTTTTTCAAAGTCAGCCTGCGATGCGTTCTCATTTATCTGATGACCAATAATGGTTGATGGTGGCATTTTAGATTTTTTTACAAGTGCAACTTACAAGTTTCTTAGAATAAAAAGTTGTGAATCTTTTTTATTATCCCGTCAGTTGTGGCTTGCCCTGGCCAGATTGGAAACCTACGAAGATGCGAGGAAGGTGGGTGTTCTTCATTTTCTTAATGTAAATTTCCTGAGATTTGATCCATAAATGTAAGGAGTAAATAACTAGGTTATGAGAAACATATGAGAAACATTCGATGACTGCTAGCGGTGTTGTGTAACTTAAGGTAATCTTGACAGCTTCTACTTGTAATTCGATATTTTACCTTTAAGTTTTGCTTGTTAAACAACAACTAAGAAGCAGTGAAGCTGAAAGCGTGACCATTTCCTTTTTCTAGCTGAACCTCTTTTCTAAGCTAGTGCAGGGTTTGTATGCCTCCTGGAACTCCTTAAATTCCTGGAAAACCAGGAATAGTCCTGGAACTTTAGACTAACTCCTTTAAAGTTGCCGGAAAACTCCTTGAGAACTGAAGTAGAGTTCCGCTACTTTTATAATTGCTGGTTTTCAAATTTACGTCTTGATTGGTTTTTAGAAATATTGCGGCTAAGCAAACCTAGATGCGTTTCTATTTCTATCTGTTTAGTTGTCAAAATCTTCCTAGAAAATCCCTAGAAAAATCTTTAACACATGTGGAAGTCTTTTTTTTAAGACTTAAAATTGAAAAAAAAAATCAAATTTGTGAACGAACCGAGAAAGCGATACATACACGCAAAAACTTCAACACAGATCTAGTTTTTTGTTCAGCAATCATGTTTTATATCGTTGGTAGGTTTTGAACAAGGCACGAGAGAACATCCCGACTGACCGACAGATCTGGATCACGGCCGCCAAGCTTGAGGAAGCCAACAGCAACATCCCTATGGTGGAGAAAATCATTGACAGAGGTGAGGAAATGTATAAAGAGAAACACGTGTTGCTTGTTTTTAGTTATCAATGTCCTTTTATGGGTTTTCGACAAATTGGTCAAAAGTTGGATCGAAAAATATAACATAAATAATTTCTTCTCTTCAAGACAAACAAAATGAACGGTCATTTTATTGGTTTTCGTCAACTGGTTCAAGAGTTATAAAGAATTACCACAATCACTTGTACAACTCAAGACAAACAAAATAATTGATCACTTCATGGATTTAGTCAACTGGTTCCAAAGTTGAAACGAACACACACCATCACTGCTGCTCTTCTTTCGTTTAAAATTTAGGACAATTTAGTTTGCATGATCATCTTAAACAGGGCAATGCTTGATGCTCTTTATTGTTTTTGTGCATCGCATACACTTTTGTTCTCTCGTTTGCCTGAGTGTTGGGAAGAATGTAACAAGGAGTATTTTCCAGGGAAACAATATGCAAAACGCATTCTTTCGCCCTGGCTCAAACAAACCACATGCTGATTGTTTATTTTGTTATTTACTAGCTGTCGCTTCTTTGAGATCCAACGGAGTTGAAATCAACCGTGACCAATGGATCAAGGACGCCGAAGAGTGCGAGAAGGCTGATAGCGTGTTCACTTGCCAGGCCATCATGTAAGGAGCAGATTCTCGGGCAAGCTGTGAGATATGAGCTTTATGTTCACGTGGGGCACAAGAACACAAGCTCTATCTAGAGTTCGTATGTTTTCGTGAAAAGGCCTGAACACAAACTTTACTGGACACGAGCAGCACAAGAGCGCAAACACTACCTAGAGTTTATTCTTCTTCGTGAAAAGGCTTGAAACAAGCTTAAGTACCGATTTAAGCACGGCAAGCAAAAGGGCTGGAACTTCTCTTTTTTCTTATTTTTTTACGTTGCGGTGTTCTTTTATCACAAATAAGGTATCTATGCAAGTTCAATCCTTGCCCTTACTTTGCTTGCACTATAGTACAGCTTGTGCTTGTGTCAGACTCGTTTTCACGGTGAAGTAATCTATTTCTTACATCTTGCTGTTGTATCTCTTGGAAACGAAGCAATTATTTCAGTTCAACGTAAGGATCAAAATGCAAACAAAGCTTATGTTATGGGTAATGAAAATAGCTAGTGACGGATTTAATACGTCTGTGTAACATTCGTTAACCTCTCATTTTTGCCGTCCAAACCTTGAGGATTTGTGTACCTAGGGGATTTTTCTGTCATCAGTCTAGCTTTGTTTCAAGGAAAGTCTCGTTCATAGGCAATCAAGATTGCATTAGTTCCAGTCACGAAATATACATACCTATCTGTAGATGACTTTACGTAGAGATCGGTTCCTTTAGTCTCCAGACACGAAGTCCGTTTTTATGTTGAGTTTTACAATTTATAATGTCCAAAAATTAAGTTTTTTTAAGTTGCGTAGCAGTGGCTACTGAGTGGTAGAACTTAAAGCCGAAGATGGATGCACGGATTCATATATAAAGTACACTTCTAAAGTCCTCGCTTACAATATACCGGGCAGAGACTCGTGTCGAAACAAAGTCGTTGCGTTGCAGTGTAAACAGTAATGTTTTTTGCGCGGCATAAAAACCTGTCTGACATGTGTTATATCACTTTCAAAAGCGTTGTGTCTTACTAAACCGCACGAAAAAGTACGGTGTCGAAAGGTCTGCCGAGTTCTGAATGCTTTTGTCATTGCAGTCGCACCGTCATTGGAGTGGGTGTGGAAGAAGAGGATCGAAAACACACGTGGATGGAAGATGCAGAGAGCGTGAGTAGATTTGAAACTGAGGGGAGAGGTTGGGGGATCGCTTGTTTTAACACGTGGATGGAAGATGTAGAGAATGAGCAGATCGATAGGGGAGGGGTTAGGAGGAATGTAGACACGTGGATGGAAGTTGCAGAGGTGTGAGTATATGGGAAACTGGGAGGATGTGTTAGGAGGATCGTAGACACTTAGAGGATCGTAGACAAGTGGATGGAAGATGCAGAGAGTGGGAAGATTGGAAACGGAGGGGGGAGGGGTTGGGAGGGTCGTAGACACGTGGATGGAAGATGCAGGGAGTGTGAGACTAAGTAGATTGGAAACTGTGGGAGGGAGGTTAGAAGGATTGTAGACTGAACACATGTTGATGAAAGATGGAGATATTGTGAGTTTAGGTGTACTAATGAGACTGGGAGACTAGTTTTGAAAAAAAACTGTTTTATCTGCGTGGGCGAGTACGCTGAATAAATGCTAAACACTACATCCCAAAGGCGAAAAACATTCCATATCAACTTTTGTTGATCAAACCCATGTACTAATGAGAGCTTGCTTCCTTTTATCAGTCGGTAGCTCACCAAGCTTACGAATGTGCCAGAGCCATCTACGCACATGCCTTGACAGTCTTCCCCAGTAAGAAGAGCATTTGGATTAGGGCTGCATACTTTGAGAAGACTTACGGCAGCAGGTAAGGGAAGTTTTGTTCGTTTGCTTGCAGAAAACTCTCTTTTATCAGCCTTAACGCATCCTGCTTGTCCTATCCTTTACAGGCTTTCTCAAACGTCCTTTGCCCATTCCTTATATCCAGTGAAGTACACGTATTCTGTTAGCAGTTCGTTACCATTAGTAACTACTATTATTTTATACCTTGTGGGATAGCTGTTTACAAGAGACTAAATTATACTGACACAATTTTCATCATTTACATGTAAATCAGTAGAAACTAATAAGACCTTGAATTTCTATTAACAGTTGTTTAACAATTATGAGAAACTTTTGGGTTCTGTTAAACCATCCGTGAGGGGGCTCATAGAACCTTTGATTAAAATATGCTTCACGGTCTGTTGTCGTGTTTCAGGGAGTCTCTGGAGTCATTGCTGCAAAATGCCGTCAAGCACTGTCCTAAGGCGGAGGTTCTGTGGCTAATGGGAGCCAAGTCAAAATGGTTGGCAGTAAGTTGACCAGTCATGAAAATAATTAATAATGAACCAGACGGTCATAGTTTACTACGCGTGTTATCCAGTTGTCATTCTTAGGTCCTCGTTAGAAGCTGTGTTGCACAAATTGAACGAAATTCGACATTTTAAAATATATACATAAGTGTTATCTGAATTCAGCAGTTTTTTCTATCAATCGTACTAAAGTTTTACAGCCACAAAAATGTCAAATATACAGATATAGGAATAAACATACAGAATAGTAGTAGCTATAAAAAAGGTAGATACCATATATTTAATCAAACAAGCGCTTGTTCGTGGCTGGGCACTTATTCAATTTTCACCGTTTTCAGCGACGCATTTTTTGGTAAGAACACTACCATTGACGAAACAAAGACGAGGGAAAACTGCTCTTACATCATAGAGAGCATTGAGGGTTTTTGGGGCGCAGGCGCGTATTCAAGGCGAGGCGCTTACTCATAAAATGCAGTGATAACAAAAAGAATAGTAATAATGCACTTCTTAAGTAAAAGGGTCGCGCGTAGATGGCTTCTTTAAGTGACGTCATGGCAGCCATGTTGGTGTACTTTTAGCAATAGAATACTTATTTGGTACACCGACATAGCGGCCCTTTGCTTTGACTTTTATGTCTTTTGGAGTTGAGTGACAAACAATATATTTATTCCCCGTCGTGACATGGAAAACTAATTTATCTAAAAGAAATTGCTCAGTGCTATGGAAATTGTTTGCGTTTAAAAAGCGCAATAGCTCCTGCTGTTTCAATATTGGTAAGTTTTGGCCAAACGCACTCGCAAGCAAGCAAAAGGGAGACGGATCTCTCATTCAAGGTATGTGCAAACCTGAATTATGGCTATAGTTCCATGCAGGTTTAACTATGCAATGGGACTGCTAACGAAACACCGTTTGCACGCAAATCGGCTTTTTTCAAGTTTCCTTGGTCAAAAATTAACAGCTGTACCGAAATTGTTTATTCAAACGTTGAAAGCGCAAAGGTTAAAGGGTATTTTTTGTTGCGTTCTCCAGTTTTCTGGTGACATTTTGTTATTGTAAATACTTTACAGCACAGTGTCTGAGCCACTAGTTTTGTCCTGACTTCTGGTGTTTGATATAGTGTCATTGTTCTCCATCTCTGTTAGGGAGATATCCCAGCCGCACGTTCGATTCTTGCTCTAGCATTTCAAGCAAACCCCAACAGTGAAGAGATCTGGCTGGCTGCTGTGAAACTGGAAAGTGAAAACAATGAACTCGAAAGATCCAGGTAACATCCTTTAGTATTTAGGTTGTGTAATACGGATCACCGAAAAGATTGTTTCCCATTTGAAAATCTGCATTTTGCAAACCATTCTGTTCAAAGTTATGATAACGTTAATACCATAGTAAAGAAGGTTACATTTTTTTTGTTTTTGATTTTCTTATTTCTTGGTCAATGAAATATGCGTCAATTTCGCTCATACATGCGTTCGCAGAAGATAGTTACAAACTTTCAGTGTAACGCCATCATTAGTCGCTACAAAACGATTGGTATTCAACAATTACAAAGATCGCGAAACTATCTACCCGGACAGATTTGAGGTAACTTTGCTTTGCTGATCGCAGCTTATTGTTTTTGTGCTTAGCTACAAGGTAGTGGATTAGGGGTAAAACTGGTTTAACTTCTCTTATTACTTGGATAAGCCTCACGCACTTCATTTTCTTTTCCCCACGGTCGTGGATTAGGGGGAAAATCGGGTTACCCTCTCTTGTTATTTGGATGAGCTTCACTCACGCCGTGATCAAAACTACACGGTCGTGGATTAGGGGGAAAATCAGGTTACCCTCTCATTGTTTGGACCAGCTTCACTCATAGCGTGAACTTGACTACATGGTCGTGGATTAGGGGGAAAATCGGGTTACCCACCCTCTCTTATTATTTGGATGAGCTTCACTCATGCCGTGATCTTGACTACACGGTCGTGGGTTAGGGGAAAAACAGGTTACCCACCATCTCTTATTATTTGGACGAGCTTCACTCGCGGCGTGATCTTGACCTCACGGTCGTGGATTAGGGGGAAAATCAGGTTACCCTGACCCTCTCTTATTATTGGGACAAGCTTCACTCACGGCGTGATCTTGACCTCAAGGTCGTGGATTATGGGGAAAATCAGGTTACCCACCCTCTCTTATTATTTGGACAAGCTTCACTCGCGTCGTGATCTTGACCTCACGGTCGTGGATTATGGGGAAAATCAGGTTACCCACCCTCTCTTATCATTTGAACGAGCTTCACTCACGGTGTGATCTTGACGTCACGGTCGTGGATTAGGGAAAAATTCGGTTTACCACCCTCTTATTATTTGAACGAGCTTCACTCACGGCGTGAACTTGACCCAACGGTCGTGGATTAGGGAAAAATCAGGTTACCCACCCTCTCTCATTATTTGGACGAGCTTCACTCACGGCGTGAACTTGCCCTCACGGTCGTGGGTAAGGGGAAAAATCAGGTTACCCACCCTCTCTTATTATTGGGATGAGCTTCACTCACGCCGTGATTTTGACTACACGGTCGAGGGTTAGGGGAAAAATCAGGTTACCCACCCTCTCTTATTATTTGGATGAGCTTCACTCATGCCGTGATCTTGACTACACGGTCGTGTATTAGGGGAAAAATCGGGTTACCCACCCTCTCTTATTATTTGGACGAGCTTCACTCATGCCGTGATCTTGACTACACGGTCGTGGATTAGGGGAAAAATCAGGTTACCCACCCTCTCTTATTATTTGGACAACCTTCACTCACGGCGTGAACTTAACCTCACGGTCGTGGATTAGGGAAAAATCAGGTTACCCACCCTCTCTTATTATTTGGACAAGCTTCACTCACGGCGTGAACTTGACCTCACGGTCGTGGATTAGGGAAAAATCAGGTTACCCACCCTCTCATTATTTGGACGAGCTTCACTCACGGCGTGATCTTGACTACACGGACGTGGATTAGGGGGGAAATCAGGTTACCCTCTCTTATTGTTTGGGTAAACTTCACTCACGCCGTTATCTTGACTACACGGTCGTGGATTAGGGGGGAAATCGGGTTACCTTCTGTTATTATTTGGATGAACTTCACTCACGCCGTTATCTCGACTACAATGCTCATTTTTGGATATTCTCAAGATGCTGCGGCTGGTACAATTGTAAGTTTGAGATTGCGACAGATACGTGTTCGATTACTGGTCTAATTATGGTGCAGCAGACAATAGACAATGCCTGTGTGGAGCAAATGACACTTCAGGAGCTGTCGCAGGATGTACAGTCGCTTGATGTTATCTCGTGTGTTGGTAACCTTCCCTCAGGTTGCTCGTACAGCTGTAAATCAAAAGAGAACATAAATCTTATGGAGTCACTGAATCACAAAAACATGCTACAGTACTAGTAGAAATGGACATATTAACTGACTCACTTTAATTTGGGGGGTTATTTCTACAGGAAACTGCTTCAGAGAGCCAGGATGAATGCTTGCACAGCTAGGGTGAGTCAGTTGGACTCCTTTGGACCATTTTCACCTAATTATAATTTATTATTCAGCTGTGCTTCCAAATTTTGTCCAGAAAAATCAAAGTTTTCAAACGACTATTTTTATCTCATTTCTTTCCGCCTTGTAAATTTCACTTACTTCAGTATATCAATGCGAATACTGAGCTGTGTAATCAAGTGCCGACCTAACGAGTGTATTGATCAACATCAATAATAAAATCAACAATACCAGATAAATAAATCAATAAAAGAGCAGTTTAATTTAATCTGCTCGAAACGAAGTAGGCGAACCGAACGCGAACCGAGTTTCCGGAGTTTTATTTTGTTTTTAACACTCGGCAAAAGTTCACGAGTGTCATCTGATTGAATAAGTTGCATTTAAACAGACTGATCGAACGGTTACAGTTGAAGTTCCTTCCTAACTGAGCAAGCGGCCAGTTCGACTGAACGCCACAGAAAAAAATGTTTCTGTTTTAATCATTAGTAAATAAAACAAAAGGAAGTTTTCAAGGTCAAACAAAAGTCGCTCTGATAATCGTTGTTTTCATGTCCCACTGATTGTCTCATGATACCTACAGATTAGTAACAAGGATTTAAACTTAACAACCTAGTGGTATCACGTTAATAAAGTTATTATCAATATGTTATTATTACCATTACTGTTGTTGTTATTATTATTATTATTATTATTGTTATTATTATTATTATTATTGTTATTATTATTATTATTATTATTATTATTATTATTATTACTTCTATTATCATTATTGTAGGTGATGATGAAGTCTGCCAAGCTTGAGTGGGTTTTACAAGGGAAACATATCTATGACGTAAGTACAAGTTCCTAAGATTTATCCCGTAAACCTCGACTAGCTACAGTGGGACCCTGGTATAACGAAAAGGCAAGGGTTTGGACAATTTACTTCGTTATAATGGGGGTTTGTTATAAACGAAACTCCGATATAGAGAAGTTACTTAAAACTACGAAGAACTTCGTTATACCTGGGTCAACTACTTGTTTTCAAAACGTCCTAAATTGTGTGCAAAACAAAGTTTCCTTTTTTTCGACGGTGACAATGCTTCTGAGTCATGTAATCTGCACGTGATTGAGACTGGAAACAAATAAAACACTGAAAATTTCCGGTGCATTCCGTCAAAATAAATACTTGCTTTGTGAACATCGTTCTATCGGGGTAAAATGTGGCCTCGGGACCAAAAATTTGGTTCCTTATACCGGGGTTTTCGTTATAGCAGGGTTCGTTATATCGGGATTTTTACCCATACAAAATACTGTATTTTTGCCGGGCCCAAAACAAACACTTCGTAATAACGGGGTTCCATTGTATTAGAACGTACATGTAATCAGTATAGGTCTATAGCAAGGTAGAACTACCATTATTAAAAACTAAATCTTTGATTTTTGAGAAACTAAATTGGTTCTCAATGCTTTTCTTGAATCAATATATTCGAGCGAGACAGAAAAGCTTAGTTTTTGAAATACAGCAATTTGCCTGTTCAAAGGTGTTTTAAATAAACTGAGTATGAATTTGTTTTTCGTAAGGATAATTTAATACGCTTTCATTGTATTTGTTGTGTGGTGTAGTTATTGTATAAATTTTATATTACACTGCATTGTTTTGTATTTTGTTGTATTGTATGTTGTGTTGTGTTGTTTTGTGTTGTGTTGTGTTGTGTTGTGTATAAGTTGTATTGTGTTGTTTTGTTGTGTTTTGCTTTGTTGTATTGTCGTGTTTTGCTTTGTTCTATTGTGTTGTGTTGTTTGCATTGTATTGTACACTAACTGATAACTCGCTTTGTTAACAGGCCAACAAGCTGCTGGAAGAAGCAGTTCAACAGTATCCGGATTTCCCAAAGGTACATAATCTAGCACTTTATTCTTGGTTGCACTCAATCTCCAGAGATTCAAATCTCAAAGAGTATGGCCGCCATGTTGGTGTACACAACAAAAGAATGTAGTAATGACTCTGTTGTTATTGTTCACTGACATGGCAGCTATGACTTAACATGCAAACCAAGAATTAGCTTTAATGTTTGAAAACTCCCCAGTTGGGTTTCCGGACGTTTGAACAATTTAATTGCCCTTTAATATTTAACCAGAGCAAATTTTGTTTTGCTTTCAAAATTTAAACTTGCTTGCAAAAGTGGTTCTGAACTCGCAACTTACTTCAAGTGTTTTGTCAGAAAAAGAAGTTTACTGACTGTTGTTAGATGAAATAAAAATATCTGACTGACGACGAAGACTTCAGGTTTTAGTTTGAAACATATTTTGCCACAGCAATACTGTAACTGCGGGACCGCGGAGCAGGGGAGCCCGGGGAGGGGGGAGG
>JAOBRG010340226.1:0-14578 GCA_027574985.1 Umimayanthus nakama | reverse complement strand
CCCCCCCCCCCCCCCCCCCCCCCCCCCCCCCCCCCCCCCCCCCCCCCCCCCCCCCCCCCCCCCCCCCCCCCCAGCCCGTTCGGCCCCTTCCTGAAATCCGCGCCTGATATACCTTGACTGGTTACACGTTAAGGTAGAGCTAATGTGAATGATTTAAGCCTTAAAAAGGTTTCTTAATAACAAAATTCAGTGTGAAAACATTCGTTTTCAATTGAAATGAAGTAGATCCTAGTTCAATCAACATCAATTATCCAACTTTACCGATTACGTATTGAAAATTCCGAAAAATGCCACGTGACAAGTTTGAAGCTTTTAAAAATAATGAACGAAGCTATTGTAATATCAATTTCAACATTACAACATAACGACACTGATGATATCTACTAGACGAAAACTTTCAGCTGAATTTTCATAAAAGATTTCTAGCCATTTTATAGTTTTTCAACATGTGTTATCACTACAGAATAATTCGTGCTGGAATTTTGGGAAGTTTATCTAATATGTATCGCCTAGCGTTTCACAGGTATCCATTGTCCTAAGTCTATGCTGGATACTTAAACAAGAATGCAAATGTTTCTACTCTAAAATCGCCTCAGGTCGTATTTCGTGATCACAGCGTATCGAACTTTATACAAGTTAAGTTCATTGAGTTGAATCACTTTTCATCGTTTTACATTACTAAGCGCAGGTCACTGACCCAACAATGCGATACAAATGACAGACAGCATCCAAATGTCGAAATTGGCTTTTCACATAATTTGGTTTTATAAAAGTGAGCGGAACTTGTGAGTCAATGCAGAATGTCTGGAATGTGGATATGTCATGTGTACTTGTTGCTCCCTAGCTTGAGAATGAGCTACAACAGAAGCAAAAAGTTTTGTTCCTTTGACCTTTAACCTTGATTTGACCTTGGAATCACCTTAATACTTCCGGTTTGAAATAATTTGAACCGCCAGAGACACTTCTCGAACATTCTTTTTTTTGATGATTCGAAACAGTCAAGCTGACTCAAGCTAGGCAACTGGAGCCAGCCGTTAAAACTTCGGTGATCCAATATTAAGAAGGGGTTGTTTAGCTGAGAAGTTTGACTGTATCACTTAACCTGCTAAATTCCCCAGAGCCCCTCCCCCTTTTTAATGTCTAATCAACGTTACGACGCCCCCTTAGCGAACAAAGGTCCGATTTCCGATTAAGGAGCCTTCATTTGATCACCGTGTTTTTTAAAGTACTGTGGGAATGAAGAGCCTTTTGCCTTCAAAGTGTTTTCTTTTGTAAAGCCTAAACTGGTTTTTGCGCAAGCTGAAGCCGATGTGTCTAATGAAAACGAACCCTGAAACAAGCACAAGACAAAACGTTCGGGCACGAAGTTTCCTCTAAAATGGCCAATGATAAAAGATACCAAATTTAACAGCAACAAATTCCATATGGACGTCTGCTCTATCCATTTTCATTGCCATTGCGGAAGCAACATTTTCTAACGCTTGAGATTTGGTTTTTTTCTATCTATGAAGTTCTTGCAGCCCTTATCATAAATACCAGGGAACTGTCAGGCCGTTTCTGATAGTCTTTGTTTAAACCTACTTCTACCTCTGCTGAACGATATTGGAAAGAGTGCTTTGATTGGTTGATCAAGAAATAGCTTAAAAACATTCCTTGCATATATTTGCTCAATGCCCCGCTTTTTCTAGAATGACGTTGAAACACTGAAACGCAAAAAAAGGAAAATTTTTGATACTTGCGCTTGTGCTTCCTCACGTCTTATTCTTGCATCAAGGAAGTTTTCACTGTCACATTGCCTACCAAACTTAATTGTCGGCTATATAAGCTATTTTAACACGGCATGAGCATGATACGTGGTGTACACGAATTGGTGTTCTTCAAATAAAGTTGTCTTTATGTACAACTTACACTAATTTGAATCTCTATAAATAGCCATATTTTTATAGATCTAAACACAACACTTCTGTGTACAGGAACTGCGAGTAGTTTTTTTCTGTTCCTCAGAATCAGTCGAGTAAACAGAAAAATCAAGCGGCGAAGCATCATGCGTCCGCATTCTTCAAGGTTAGCAGTTTCTTACCGTCTCGCTCGTCATTTTTAGTTCGTCGTTTGATTTTTGTGTTCCCTCGCCTGGTTCAGGTTGTAGAATCAGAAGTAAACGGCAATGAATCGCAAATGCGCAAACTGAGAAAACATACTTTTCAGTTTACTCAGTACTATTAAGAAAGTTACCATGACTTAATCTCATAATGAAATGTTAGCTTTTAGGCCTTTTTAAACCGATTGTCCAAAATGGTGATAACGCTTACCATATAATGTTTCTATTGAGTGCTGAACAATTCAAAGAAGTTAAGTCGACTAACTGTCACATTAAACCCTTTTACACAATACTTGGGTATTTTCAGTGACAGACATCAAGAATTATATTTCTAATGATGAAAATAAACGGCTAGAGCTAGTCAAGTCATTTTAAAGAATTGATTTCCGATTTGAAAGATAGCAGTTTTTGCGAATTTAGTCTCAGTGAAATAAATAAACCACACATGTAGAATAGTAACAGCAGTAGGCTGTCACTAAAGACTGAACAAATTATCGACTTTATTACCAGAACCTTTGCATTCATTAGACTTTGATTTCATGACTTCTTTATCTCGTGGATAAAGTGTATCAGCAGTCGTGTGTTGCGACGCCTCGGGGCTGTCAAACTCAAAACCAAGGGGTTAACGTAGGCGGTCTGTTGTCTGGTTATTTCTGACCTCCCTGTTGTACAATGTGTTTTGTATTCGTCCGACATTTATTAACAAGAGTTGCATTTTCAAATGTTGCTGTTAAAGGTCTTACAAAATTAACAATCTGTGCGCGATTTCGAATGATATTACACGCTCTTCTAAAAAGAACAAACTTCATAAGAACACCCAAGCTGAGATTGCCCAAAAGTTAAGAACAAGTTAGGAACAATCGCCAGGATGAAATTTTGATCTTGTACACAGATTGAGATGTACATTTCTTGCTAGAATTAGCCAGGTCATCGGGCACTGGAAAAGTGATAAAAAGACGCTGTCTTGTTTTTCACACTTCATGCTGAATGAAACTAAAGCAAACACCATACGTATTTCTTATAGCTGTAATTTATAGTTAGTTATTTTTATTGTTCCGGGCAACTAATACATTGTTTAGAAACATTAGGTAAAAAGAACAGTTTAAGAACAATTTGAGGCTGAAAGCGCTAAAAATTAGAATCGACATCAACCCAGGCTCAGCCTAAAGTTATAATTGTTCTTGCAAAATAAGCTGGTATTGGTATAGTTCAGCAATCTTTTGGCTTTGCAATGCATAAGAAATGCTTACCTGTAAAGTACTTATTTTTCAGACTTTACATGTTATTACGAACAATTTACAAGCTGTTTAAGATAATCTGACAAGATTATGAAACTACACTGTTTCAACTACAAAAAATGAAAGAAAAAAAGTTCTTGGTTTATATAATTTCCAGCGAACAAAAACACCAATATGAACTAAACGTAGAAATGTTAAGCAAAGGGATACCTTGAATACAGGAACACGATTTTTCTAGAACAAGTAAACATGTGTTTATTAGTATCGTTCAGATTTTGAGAGATAAGACACAACAGGAGCCCATGATAGAAATGTATCGTTCATTTCCTTTCATCAATCTTCCTTTTGACAAATCTGGATATTCTTAGTACACATTCTATCCATTTCATTTACTTAATCAAAGATTGTCGCTTTGTCCAAAATGGTAATTAAGTAACTAATTTCGTTCCGTTGGAGTATAATTTATCTTTATGTTCAATGATGGTCAATAATAGCGATACTGAAGGCATAGAGACTCCCCCAAAACATTTCTTATTTGTATAACTGCACATACTAGAATGCGACTACTTCTTATTTTTCTTCTTGAATTCGTTGAACCAAGGAAAAAATCGCGAATACCAATGCGCGGAAACTGGGGCGAGAAAAAAGAAAAGAAGGAAATTTTACATTGGATCAACCGATTAGCGAGATTACGCCTGAATCTAATAGTCGAAACAGCTCTTCTTTTGTTTTAATTAAAAAGTATGGAGTGGTTGTCGCTTTTAAGCGAGAATAACTTAAGCTTCACGTGCAGCACTTATCCGTGTTCGCTCATTTTGTGGGAGCACAAAATGCATAGCAATGTTTTAACGCCAAATAAACGTTAAAATATCAAGAACAGAGAATACATTAAGCGCATAACAAATTCCGCCATTTTTACGGATGTCATTTTTCTGTTTCGTATGGTGAATGTAAACGAAGAACAATTTCAGCTGATGATTTCCTTGCGATACCGTGAAGGTCCGTAATTGAGATTTCCATTATAAGACACATAGAATTTATCAGAACGTGTCTGTGCTCCATGCACTGGAAAACTGCGAAAAGGAAATATAATTTATAGATCTGGTATTACAGAAAACACGAAAAACATGTAAACTTGGCCACAGTTAAAACATCCGAACTTATACACGACTTTAACCAACATTCCTTTCAAAAAGATTGTCGCCTTTGAAACATAACCCTTCCTTCATTCATTCATTAAAAGTATCTTGAAATGGAAAGTGTTCTTTGATAAATTTTTGGAAAAGTCCTTAAAAACTGCGGGTACTGCTTGAATGCGGAATTAACCCTTTACGTTGAATACAATGCCTGATTTTTCTGTACCCCTCTTTTTTCTCAAGAACAATAACACCAGCTTTATTACTCCTCTATCTAATGCTTGTTTCCTTAAAAAAAATCAAGAACTCAAATAATTAGGGTTAAAAACCTCCCAAGATAACTCCCCCCATTTAAATTAGGGTTAAGGATAAAAGCTGAAATTTTTACGAGTTTTATCTTACTTATACCAGGAAAGCAGGCTCTGCTTTAAGATTTCATTTTTGTAGCAATTGGTTTAACTTGCTGTTGTTTTCATTGTTGATTTTTCCTTTTTTCCTTTTTTGTCTCGTGTTATATTACTTATAAGTTGTTTTGTTGATCTTTGTGCTTTGAAGCGGTGGATTTCATGAACAATGCTGCTGATGGTTGATTTACATCTACATGACAATTTAATCGAATCTTAAAGTTAATAATTTTGTTGCATGTCAACTATATACAATTTGGATATAAAGATGCTGTACATGTAACACTTGTTTTTCTTAACTAGGTTATTTGAAATCTTTCCTGAAAAGTACCTCAAAGAAACGACACAATTTTTCGCTATCGAGTTCCCCGAGTGTGGAATTGTGCTTCTTTAAATTGGTACCAAAACTTGGCGTCAACTTACTGGGATCTTTGCCAATGCCGCACATACTATTGTTCTCGGGTTTCCAACAATACCATTCCAAATACTTTTGATATATCATATTCATACAATGGCAACCAATTGCCTTATATACGATTCGCTAAACTACACATTCGACGAGTATAATGCGAATCTTGGAGTTACGTGAAACATCTATGTTCCTGTAAAACTGTACTACTGTACTCAGGTACAACTACTTTATTGAATTCAAACCGCCCCAAAACTACCAACCGAGCTTGTTTTAACAAGTTCACTGTTCATTTTTTTCGGATTCAGCTTTTTGGCCGAGTAGTATTTTTGTGTTGTTCCGACAATGGAAGAGAGACAAAAGGAGAGAACGGTCTAAAAGCTCTATGCAAAAGACTAAAAGCGAGATTGTTTGAAAACAGTTTTCGGTCGAGGTTGTTTGTTGCCTTAAGAAGAAAACTAACAATCCAAGTATTAAACATTGCCAATGCCAGCTACATGGGTTGAAGTTCTGCTTGTAACTGCAGCTTACCTGTTGATTTGCTTTGCTTTAAAGTAACTTGGGATTTGCGGAGCTGCGATAGTAAGGGTAATGCTTACGAGAACTTGGAGAAAAACGTGATACTCCATCGTCAAGCTATTGATCTAACACAATCTGCACCTTCTGAACTGAACTCACAACTTTTCGTCCGGATCTTGTAAAATGTAAGAACTTGATATTTTGTTACATTTGAGCTTTCAAAACTAAGATTCTTTCCCATACATGGAACCCCCTAGTTTACTCTCTTGTGCACCTGTCATTTAATTGAGACGTGAAATATCTTAACCAAACATAAATATACCAACTCTTTAGGTTAAAGTTAGTTGACTCTTGTTGGTTCCCATCAATCTCTCATCATTCGGATGAAGCGGAGAAACTTCCTGTGTAAAGGAGAAAAAGAGAATAGGTAAAAAGCTTTAAGTGGAGATTTCATCAGTTAGGTACTTCAACACAAGAGCACCCTTCAAGTAAAATAGCAGCACGCAATCATGTTGCCAATGGGATTAAATTTGATAGTTTTATTGGTATGAAAACGCTTCACAAATCATTCAACTTGAGTTTTCAAATATTGCGATGCAAAGATTGTATAATATTCTACGAGAGGGGAACCATTGAGAAATAGTTACATTGTGAACATTATCATAGTTGTTGTGTTCGTCAAGTTAATAAATAGCAAGTTAAAGTGTCCATACCATTTTTAACATCTCTTAAGAAAGAACTAACTGAGGTAGAACTCCCTCGTTTTATGTGAATTATTCCGACAACAATGATAACAGTAGGGATTCTTAATTTTTTAAACCTCGAATGGACAAAATTATCAATGTCTTCTTTTCTTCTTCATTATCATCATCATAATCACCATAATAACCTTTATCATTTTTTTCATTGTTTCTACTAATATCATCATCCTCATCAATGTAATTGTTGTCATCGTTGTCATTATTATCATCAGCATCATCCTTGTCATCATGGTCATCATCTTCCTTATCATCATCATTATCATCATCGTTTTTTTCATAATCATCTTGTTTTTATCGTCGTTATTACTACCATCATCGTCCTTGTCATCATTGTCATCATCTTCTTTATCATCACTATCATCATCGTCAACATTGTCATCGTTAGCTGTATCGTCACTATTGTCATCATTTTTATCGTCATCTTAATCATAATCGTTGTCATGACCGTCACTATCAAAATCAGCATCATCCTTGTCATCATCTTAATCATCATCACTGCAATCATAGTTGTCATCGTCACCATTGTAACGATCATCATTTTGTCATTCTTTTAAACATCAACTTAACCTTCCTTGTTATCACTGTTGTTATTGTTAACGTAACATTTTTGCCACTCGTCATCATTGTATTCATCGTTATCATCGACATCATTTATTAATGTTACCATCTGTTTTTTTATCTCCATCACGTCACTTCTGTTATTTTGTCATCAGTCTAATAATTATCGTCATTATTACCACTATTATCAATATACTGTTTCAGTAACAATGGGGTTCGGTGGGAAAACGGACATTATTGTCAGACATCACCGCAGCTTTAAGCTGCAGCGACAATTGCTCTGAGAATTCAATTTATAGTTTTACTTTTTTTATGAAAATGCACATGTAACTATTTTTCACATAAGATGGCATCTTAAGAGTTAAGTATGAAACACCGTAGAAATGATTGTAATGAGCATTTATTAGTTGCTGTTAAAGTTGAGAGCTAAGGTTTGCATTTTGTTTCCGTGCCGGAAGTTCCATAGTAACTAGGTTAACTGGGTCAGCTTACTCAAAATACCAAGCACAAACTCTTTCAACATCGGTTATAAAGCATGCACAGAATTTGAAAAATTGCATAAGCTGTGCACATTCATAGTCAAATCCAGAATTTTTTAACAAGGTCTTTATGTTTCTAAAACTCAAATTCAAACCCACTCACAGACACACGTGTATAACAAAACATTGAGGCTAAGGCGAGTGCATATGACAGTAGAAAAAGTAAGTAACATTTAACTAACTGATCTTGCGGCTTTGAAGATTATCTGCAAGGACATGAACCTCTAAGATGAAGTAGTCAAGTGGAACTGTCAGTTTTAAAAGTATTCTTGGATATCGTAAGGCATTTCCCACCCGGAAGTGATCTATGATTTCCGCTACCAGCTCGGCTATAAGATCTCCAACTGACATTGATAGATCAGAGGCGGCTAATGCCTTCTAGAATTTGATGAATTCCTTCGCATTTCGCCCTTTTTCCATTTTTTTGTGCCTATTCATCGTGCCATTAGCAAAAAGGAAGCGATTCAGCTTGTGGCAACTTTCCATACTTAGCCTTCTTTTATTAGACAAACTTATTTAGTCAAAACGCAAAGAATTCCTTGACGAGTTCGAGTGTTAAAATTTACTGACATAACTACTTTCTAGTCACTTCAAGGGTGAATTTTAAGTAACTACGAATTACGGGTGAAAATAAGCATTCTTAGCTCACTCAGCAATTCTGGATTGCTTAGTTAGTACACATTTTTAATAGATTACTTACACTGAAGTACAAAATGGATTCTGTGCTTAAATTTGCGACAAAATTTGTGAGAGATAGAATATTGATTCAAAACGATTCTCAAAATAGCAACACGTACGTAGTGCTTTGGAAATTGAGGCTTGTCTATTTCTAATTCCTTACAAGATCATTATTGGCAATCGTCTTTTAAAACCTCCCCTTATGTACGCCTTTTAATCCTATCCGGCCCTGGGCTTTTCGAGGGTGCCAGTTGTGGGAAGGGGGGGGGGGGTGTGGGGAGAGGGATGGGGAACTACCTACGGTCTATAACTCAAAAACTATTCATGGCATTGAAATGAAATTTGGTAGCGTAAAGGAGTATCCCAAACTTATTAATTTGGTGTTATTTAATTGGCAAATGACGTCATCATTACGTCAGAATGATGTCGTAACCATTGAAACATTGGGCTTTTACGAAATCTTGCCAATCAAAGTAGAAACGCTTAGAAATATTTCTAACTTAAAAAAACGCAAACAAATGAGACAAACTGAAAAGAAGAAATCTTTTTAAAGCAAAAAGTAGTATTTTTAAAAGCAAATTGAATTCAATGGAATTTCAAATAGAATTTCGATAGAAATTTAGACAATGGTGGTTACTTTGAAGAAAATCAAAATCTAGTTCCAGTCCTTGCAGTTAATCTTGTATAAACTGGCAAGTCATTCGACTCGTGCAAGGCCTAACAAAACCAGTCATAACAACATCTTATGTCAGTCAAGGCCAAATCTCTCTTGCAATAGTGCACGTATCAATGTTAACCAATGTCCGTTTTTTCTCAGCCTCTCAAACAAGTTGTTTATTCTTTAACAATGAGTGAAGCGGAGCACGAGTAGAATAGTTACAAGATATATGCTGCGTGAATTTTTGGAAACGGATTCAAGAACTAGGGAAGCTTGCAATTAGTTGCTTTATACTAGCAGTGTCGATATGCGGGGCGTTCCTTGCATGTCCAGACAGGTTATTCCAAAGATGAGGGGCGCGCAGAGGCTGAAAAAACTAGATAAACATAAGTTTTGGAGGTTTTATTGCAGGATTGACAAATAATCTAGGTTTTATAATTGATAAATCTTCAACTTCTTGCAACGAAAGGTTGTTTTTCGGACTTTACATCCACAAGGACACTCGAATATTAAATTTTTTTTTTCAAAATCCACCACTGAGAAGTTACTGAAAATCGTGGTTTTAAATCACTGGGTTTCGTATCTGCATGGAAACGAGACTAGAAAAAACTTTTAACGTTTAAACCAGTTTGTAGTAGAAACATTACTGAAGATTTATCCACAGACGAAACTGCTTTTTTCAACACGCAGTTTTTAAATTGCAGTCACAAGTTTTCTGCAACTTTGCTAAAAATAATTTTTATTTGAAAAATCCAAGATGGCGGCCAAAACTGCGTCTCAGATAGAGGGCATTTAGTCGAAATTCCTTAGGGTTCAACTTGTTCGTGTAGGATATTAAATCCGCAAAAAACTTTCTATTGCAATTAGTTCTAGGTTAAGTTGACCCTTTTTTTCGCTAAAATGCTTGGGCTAAAACAAGCAAGCTGTTACTAAGTCTTGCTTCTAAAATGAAGATGTTGTATCTTGTACGTACAAAACTCTGTGAGATGACGAATAGGTTCCAGGTTTCTCTGACTACTTACTAGATTTAACCTCCGAATAAAAAATGTTTTCTTTTAATTCAAGAAAAGTTTTATTTGAAGCAAAACGATCTTGAGCAACTAAAACGAAATTTACAATACATGAAGTCTAATATAAGAATACAGCTTTTGATGTTAATCAAACGAGATCAACATATAAAACAAAGGTTTTTCTATTCTCTTATTTTCAATAATTTACTGTTTAAGCTTATTAAATCATGTTTTTAAGAATTAGAAAATTGCTGCAATCTTTGATAAATAAGTTTTCTTTTGAATAACCCAAAATTACGGTCGCGACAGTAGGAGTTTTGTGCAATTCTTAAACGAAACTTGATTTAAGAGGCCCTCGCAGCTAGTAGTCATAGTCGGTACAAGATCCGACATATTGGAGAGCAAAAAAATGAGACAAGACTCCACTGAGAATTGTAAACAAAGAAATATCACTTTTTTTCTAGTTACTCGTGTTAAGTATATTAAGACTGGCACATTTTTGTGCCTTCCAGTGCGGCGTATATTGCACCAGGTAACCTCTAGCTGTAAAGGGCCTATTGACTAGGCGAATGCTGTTTGTATGAAAACAGCTAAGTCTTATGTGAAAGCGTTTAGAAATCTGAGTTTAGATCAAGTCCCCCCCCCCCCCTCCCGTTCATCGGTTAATAACTTGGGGGTTGTCTATTTGAGGGTTAAGAAGAAAGAAACTATGAAAATTAATAGCAAGAAAAACCAATAAAAAGAAATGAAACTTAAATATATACTATTTCATAGGGAGTAAAACATTTTGGCTATGAAACAAAATTGTTTTTTGATTGTTATTTTGTACCTTTTCTAGTTACAATAACGTTTTCATAAATCTGGGCCTAGTACTTGTGCCTGTGGTGATTCATAATTTGTTTTGACAATCCGGTCCTCAAAAAAATGTGCACATACAGGGCTTTCAGAATGTTTTGAAGTAGACGGCTGCTGGAAAAAAGTAGCCGTCTACGCGAAGATTCCCAAGAAAAATAAAACGAGGACCGTAGGCACCGAGAGGGAAACGAGCGGCCAGAGGCCACGAAAATTTTAGCAATCTGGTGCATTTTGGAGAGGGAAAATGTGATTTTTCTTGAATAAACTAACACTATAACTTGATCATTAATGCCGTTTTACCCATGCATGTAAAATGCGCGCCTGTGTATAATGCGCACCCCGATTTTAAAGCCTGTTTCCAGATAAAAGCATTTCAAAGTTATTGACTAGAGCAATCTCAAATCTAGCTCCACAAGCATGAAATTCAATTGCAAGAGCGCCAACTGTTTGAGATTCTGTCTGGTCCGTGAGATATTAAGTTTTGTGATGTTTTCTTCTGCTGTTTTACTGCTGCACGATGGAACAATACCATCCTTTTGATAACGCCTGTAACATTTTAGGAACGAGAAGACCTGGAACGAACTACACTATCTGGCCAAGTGACAATATTCAAGATGGCGGAGAGTGAGAGTGTTTGCACAATTTTTCTCTTTCAAATCTTTTCGCATTTGTTCAGAAACCCAAAAGATAAACCAGTGGATCGAACTTTCATAATGTCTAAAGTAATTCTCTCCATGGAATACCCGAGAAAACGTATTAGATTTTCAATCGTGATCGTAAACATATAAGACTCGAATAACAACAGACGTTGTCGATTATCTGAAACGTCAAACCAAGGTAGTGAAATAAATGTAGCTGAAAACAAAATGCTTTAACTTTGTATTATTGCAAGGAGAGTCATCGTTTGAAATCAAGTGCGAACAATCCGAGTTTTAGGTTAAGATTTGGAGTTAAATTGCTGACATGTATTTGTTATCATGCGACAAGTAGCCGGCGGTAAAACGCGAAGTAGCCGGCGGAGCTCCGGCGGCTGCCGGCTTGTTTTGAAAGCCCTGTACATAATTACGGATTTTGAAGTTTCCGTGTTTTCAATTACATATCGATATCTAAAGTTAATCTTGAGCACGCGAGCTCATGAAAATATAAATAGTCCTCTTATAAAGAGTTTGCTCTGTATAAGGAAGAAAACAGAGATATGCATGTGCATTTGCTCTGATAACCCGCTTATTTTACATCTTAGAATGTTAATTATGTTCTTTAGCACTATTTACGCGCTTTCTTTTTGCTGTCTCTCTGTTGATAACCATTTTCGCTGTACTGAGTCTTTCAGTTCTGGAGTAAGAATTCTTAATTTCATGCAGCACATAGCAGCGTCGTCCGTGACTTTATCCTTATATCCGGTACTGTCTGACTGGAATAGAACAACTTCCTCTAGTGAATGAAATGTCATCGATGGCGATGTCTCCTTTATAATCCTTGCCACGTATCCCTTCGAATACGATCTGCAATGGTCAGAGAATGCGAGATGTAATCAGTATAGTGCTTCAAGATTTGCAGTTAATGAGTTTAATCAACTGACGCATGAACTGCATTGCATTGGAATGCTTAGAAATTTGGGGGGAGGTGGGGGAGGGCAGATGGAGGAGGGGAGGGAACGGGGGTGTTGTTGAAACGCCCGTACTTTAAAAACTCAGAAGTTTTCAGTGAGTGAAGAAAGTAAATTTGTGCACGGTTCGGCTAAAAATTATTTCTTGTAGACAGTATAGCTAATAGGGTTTTTTTGCAGCACTTTAGCTAACTTATTCACCCTGAGTATTTTTGTTTGCAGCAAACTAGCTGTTTATAAAGTGTTTTCCGTTTTTTCTTTTTTACCTCTAAGAAAACCTCTATTTCTAAAGATGATGGTACCTACAGAGAACCTTACCTTCACTTTTTTTGTACCAGAATTCCTGGTAAATTTCAACCGAACTGCATTTTCAACGAAGTTCAATACTAAGAAAAGATATTTATGTTTTGTACGTAAGTGCTTAATCAAACTAAATTATAAAAATATAAGTTATCAAATTATGAAAAAACCGGAAACTACTTGCTGTTTACAACATATTTTTTTCTCAATCAATTAATTAAACAATTAAGAAAGCAAGCATTTTAAATTTTACATCAGTAACAATCATTAGAATTTTTTTTGTACGCACAAATTAATAAGTCTCTTGGAGGCGGTAAAACTACAATATGAAAATATGCACGGGCTATACAAAAAATTACAACGATATTATCAAAGGATTTGTTATCAAGTTATTTACAAATTTTGAAAGGTTTACAATCAGTTAAAGTTTTCCAGCACTTGCTGAAACAGACAGGTGAGTAAGTATGAACTGGATGAATGCGAAAAAGTGTTAATGAAGCAAAGTGGCAGAGTTGACCCTCGCGAGTCCATTGTTAACCGGCGGGATAACTAGGCAACAAATAAATAATAACAACGAACAAAAAAAAACCAAACCTGATAGCTCGATGCTGCTTTGAGCTGCACTTCAGCTTTCCACCACTGCTTGCCGAGATTACTACCCTTTCTCCACAGCTGGATGTCGGCTCCGTGGATGTTTTGATAAACTACCAAGCCCCCGATATCCGCCCCGTACATGTGGTAAAAGAATGTCATGCAGGCTTCGCCCGAGCCGTACCTTAGAAGCCGCGCTTTATCGAAAGGTTTCTGCGGGGTGGAGGTTTCTATAAACACGTATTGACCTGGTGATACAAAGTATACAAAATATCTTTCAGACTGTTGCTTAATTGGGTTACATTTTTACAACGCGCTGTGAGTGCAAAACAAATCGTGCTGCCAAAGGTTCTAACTATTCTAACAAGTTGCAAGCGGAATGGTCAATGACTTCTTATGAGAAAAATTTACAGCCTATATCTTAATTTTATTAAGTCGGCAAAAATCGCGAAGTTTCAAGCCAGCTGCAAAACTAATACATTGGAATATCAAAAACTGTTAACTAACCTACGCTTAAAACTATCTAGAGGCGCCGTGTTGTTTCCACAACATCCTCGCGAAGAGAGTTCTACTCTTTGATTGATTGCAGAAAGAAACAAAACTTAAAATATCTATTTCCTAGGAATTACAAATTAAAAGATAAAAATGATATACAATGTTACTTGTTGCTCAGAAACTGGTTGCCATGGAAAGACATTGTTTAACAAAAACATTTGCAATTTGAACAACATAAATAACTCATTACCTCTGCCACTGTGATCCTGATCGGGCCCAGTCCCTCCCGAAGGAGTCCGACCACGTTTCAGGTTCCAGTCGAAATCATCTTTTAAAGTGTTTTTCCACTTACAAAACCCTCGGTCAAAGTTGCAGTTGTCTATTACGAATCAAACAAAATATACTTTTATTCGTTCCAACTCTTCATGAAAAACAGAGTTTCATTTGAATTACAGCTGAGAGAAATTGTTGGCCAGTACTTTCGTCATTGCGAACTGAACAACTAATTTTTGGTCTTTTGGTGAAAGAAGGGCTGTTTTGCAGCCAATCAAAATTGTAACCTTACTTGATGATTAAAAGTAAACGACTAAAAGCTCTAGAAGCAATTTCAAAAGATGACTGGTATAAGCCAGTTTCACAATCATGCGCAATATGTACAAGCGGTTTGTTTGGCGGGCGACACGTAATGTAAACATGGCGGATCGTATGAATGAGTGAATTTAT
>JAOBRG010340204.1:0-14580 GCA_027574985.1 Umimayanthus nakama | reverse complement strand
ACCAAGCATCTGACTGAGGGGGAAATCTTTATTACTGCTGTTAGCTGGATCAACATATACACTTTCTCCAACTTTCTTAACTATTAAAGCAGGAAGTGGCAGATTTTCTTCGTCTTCTGATTAACTGCTCCTCTTCAAACAAAACACCCTCAAGTTCCACCTGCGTGGTCTCATTTGTTGAGGTCTCCTCTTCTGACTCATGCTCTGAGTTGATATCTTTGCCCGATTTATAACACTGCATATTTAGGTTAACACTATAGGGGTTTCATTCAGAGTTTAATAGTCTAGGATTAAGACTGGTTGGGCTTTGGAGAACTCAGTTTTTGAAAAAAAAATTCATTGGTCAGAGTATTAATCTCCCTGTGAATTTTTTTACCTGCTAGAAACAATCATAATATTCATGGGCAAAATTTCAAAAACACTACATACTTCAAACTTGAAGGCAAAAAACTAACGTAAACTGCATTCTAAATTTATTATAAATTTGAAAAGGTAGTGGCCATGTCAATGGCAGTTTTGCATTAGACCATCTTATAAAGAAATACCACATGAATTCCCACGGCTCTCACGACTTTTGTCTGTCAAAGAAACTCACACTGATAACTGCCCACGCAACTTCACCACGGCTTTATTCACGCTTCCAACGGCCTAACACGGTTTCATCCACGGTTCCCACGATCTCCACCATGCTTACTTTATTTTTCATGGTCGTTATCGGGGATCCCACGGAATCACGGCAGATATCACGGAGTCATGTCCACGATCGCGGCCGTGGCATGTGTTATTTTACAAGGGGTTTTGTTCTAAAATTATGATTTTCCTAATTGTTTTCTTAAATGGTCCATAAATGATATTTTGCTTTGATCAACAAAAAAAGGTTACTTAAAAGTGGCAAACATTGCTTGGATTTGTACATCATAATATTTTTATAAGATATTTGAAGATGAACCGAATAAAAATTATATTGTACAGCTTTTTGATTTTTTTAAAGTATTGATGATTTCTAAAGGTGCTTGTTTTTATTTGATGGGCACAAGTATTTTAATGTATTACAGTAATTAATGCGGAACTGGATCCACAAAAGACTGAACCTTAACAAAAATTAAGGTGCCAAATAAGATGTTAAGAAATGTATTATATGAATAGAACAGTACTTACTATTGACATAATTTCTATCTCTACAATCTTTTTTTTTAAGACTACATGAAATTACACTTTGTCAGAAACTTTGGTGACCCACCCCCTCCACTGGCTGAAAAGTGGGATGACCCACCCCTTTGCCGAGGCTCGAAACTTGCTGACCCACCCCCCATTTTCCTCCGGCCCACCCCCCGTCTACTTTTTGACCAGCCCCTTATCTAACGGCACTTGTGCTGTCTTGTGTGATTTAGTGGGGTTTTGGGAATGATTCCTCCGCTACCGTTGATAATACAAGGAAAAAACTTTTGAGCTTTTGAAGATATTGTCAGTTTACTATTTTCTGTGTGCTTTGTACCCTTGGATCATGCTACTGGTCCATATATATTTGAGTAAGCCATACGTATTTGAGTGGCTGTATATATTTTCGAGTAGCCACACATATATTCAGGTAGCTGTATATACTTTTGAGTAGCCATGAATATATCTGATAACCCACACATCTTCTTGGGTAGCCATATATACTTTTTAGTAGCCGTATATATTTTGAACATTAGCCATATATTAAAACGAATAGCCGTAAATATTTTTGGATAGCCGTTTACATTTGAATGTTTAATGTATGTATGTTTTGTTATACAATATTTTCACCTTGGGCCGCCCATATTACTGTTTACATGTATATATCAAGGACATTTAATTTTAATTGAATAAAGTTTTTATGAAAATTATAAAATCTTTAACTATTCTGAAAGAAACTTAGAAAGTAACCGTGAAGAAAACTAACCCAAGAAGAAACATTCAAACTTTCTTAACTTAACTTACATTAGAATGTATTCAATTGTACAGTTTAATGAAAATGGGTCTCCAACGCATAAAACATTACTTTGACGAGACCAAGAGTGACAAACTAGGTAAACTTCGACTGAAGAAATAGAAAATTTATCTACATTTTTAAATAAAAAAAATCAAAAATTTTTAATTTAAGATCTTGTTCGGCAGACAGCGACATGGCATTCCGATGGATCCTCAACTTCTTTCTTCCAGCCGCCTTATTTTGTCTGCATCAAAAGTAGGATCCAGATCCCAACTGAAATGGCCATTTTGGGGCCTGTTGAGGTGCCAAGGCCTGACAGAGTGAGCTAGGACCCATTTTGTGCCTCAAATCCAGCATCATATCACTCTCACTCTAAATTAAATCTGTAATAAATCCTAGACTGTCGGGGAACAGGAACTGGGTCTTGAAAACGCTCAACAGTGTCGATCTCTTGGAGCTCATAGTCTGCATCACTTGCACAGAACAAACCAGCTTCTGCTTTGCTTCGCTACTGGTTTACTTTTCAAAGCATCTATTTGCAATAGCTGGGGCTATTTGATTTCTATGCCGTCACCTTTGGCCTTCTTTAAAGTGGGAAAAAATTCCCATATGACTCTTGACTTGAAGGATTGTTGGTTTGCAAAAAAATTTCTTTCTTTTCTGAGCCCCCCCCCCCCCAACCATCCCACCTCACCTAGAAAAAGTTCCTGCATCATTTAATAAGACTGATAAAGCTAATGATAAGCAGACATAATGGGGAAAGATTTTTCCAGTGGCTGGATATCTGGCTCACTGAAGTCAATCATAAAGTTTTCCAGATTCCACTGTGGATTCCAAGTCTTCAGTATTGACAGGGCCTCCTCGATGATAGCACTACTCTCAGTTTCAACAACAAACGAACCAACCTTGGTGAACAGCTTAGCATTGATGAAGATTCGCAGGTGTGTTTGCATCTTCTTCCATCACTAATTTGTGGATATGCTTTCTTATCTCAGGGTCCACTTTTTGTATTGGATCGCTGGTCTGAAAAGAGTTGTTTCGGTTTCAGGCATTAATTTTGCGAGTGTGTGGGATGTGGTGTGGTGTTGTCAGTGTTGTGTTGTGTTGTAGCCCGTATTTATTTCGCATAGTATTGCACGATGCACAACCAAACTCATTATTTTGCATTTCCCATGGCGTGATTGGTATGATCACAATTTGTTGGAAGGGAACTATAAATTGAACGCTCCTGTTCCATTCGAGAGTCGCTGCCCTTCATTTTCGCTGTTTCCCTTCGTTGTTGCTTTGACACATATTCTCTCTTACCTTCAGTTGCATTGTCAATTTAATGACAGAAAAATTAAAAGGAGATTATCTTTGTGTTTGTGTCAGTGATCGCCTTGAAGCAACAGCAAGAGACAGTAGGGCTAGTGCTCGGGCGTATCCACTGAGAAAGGGGATAGGCGGCTGCCTATGAGTGTGGCTTTGCAGTGCAAGCTGGTAATTAGAAAAATCATCACAATCAAAAGCTATTGCTCTGATATGAAGTCTACCCTCTGAAAAGGTCACATAAGATGTATACATGTACTTAAGGTTTGCCTGAAACGAAAACCTTGATTGTGGAAACTTGATGACTTCTATTAGTGTTATTTTTGCTTGACAACCAAACTTGACTGTGTTTTGGAACACTTTGTGGCATTTCACATTGCCATAGCTGTGATCACTCTCTTGATTTTGCTTTTAAGAATAATACTACATACTTTGAAGAGACTTGACCTAAATGAAGCTGGGGGTAGGGGGTGAATGGGGGGTAGGTGTGTTTGACAAAGAGTACCCCTAAAAATGAAGACAAACAATAGATAAAAATGGTGACATAACATTGCCTTTATTTATGAAGAACTTGTACATAAAGCGCTCAATACATGTAACGCATGCTTCGCGTCGATCTCAATCATCTTAAGTTCGTCTTACAACACAGTATGGCTTTCTGCATGCCTAGCCTGATGATGATGATGATAACCTTTATTTAAAAACAACAACAGTCAATTCAGGGTAGTCCCGTCAGACGGCTATATATCATAGGCGGCCTGCTATCAATGGAAGCCCTGAATTTAGGTCGACTACAAATTGATATAGACATATATAAATATATAGATCGCTTCACAATAAAAATATACTATACATACGATTGAGAAAAATATTACAATACTTCTTGATAGTAATTAATAGTGATAAAAAATAGTAACTAGCGTGATTTGAAATGGTTATAAACAATGTAACCATGATAATAAAATGCTTTTTAAGCAACTTCTAGTCTAACTCGAGGCAGGTGAAGTAAATTCTTTTGTCTAGTTATGCGTGAGTGAATTACCTTATTAAAAATGAAATAATTATTAAAATATTGTGGGCAATGACCTTTAATACACTTTTTTACTAGATTAAAAATATGTTTGCTACGCCTTTCTGCTATTAGAGATATCTACCAAAAAAAGTTTGCATTGTTCATTAACCAACACAAAGCTCTTTGCTATCTCCTCACTCTTGATGGTGTCTGTGTGTGGCTTACGGTAGTGCAACAACATGAGCTGTTGAGGGGATCTTGTCTCATGGTGCTGCGCATGTAGTTCCTCAGCCTCCTGAGGGCGGAAAACGTGCGTTCAGAGGTGGCCGAAGTCACCGATTTAGTAAGATACAGCCACAAAAACTTGTGAACTTCGCCAAGCAATGCCTTGGTGACAGGGTTGACATTCATGGCGTCACACACCGTCCTGACATTTGTCTTCTGTTTGACGATAGGAAACAAGAACAAAACCAAACAATCTTATTGAAGGCTGATTTTGCCAAAGACTAGTTCAAAAGAGTCTCGACGAAAATTATGAAATCGTTTTACCAAAGGAAACATGAATAAATAAAATCTTAAGGCTTACTAAAGAGTAAACACAAAAGATTAAATTCTTCTTACAGCATACAGTTTCAATGTGTTCTTTGCTGAAATATTGTCCTTTTCAGACACATATATTTTAAAACCATTAAAATTATAGAAAAGATAAGTTCAAATGTTCAATACATTTTTCTTTTGTACACGCGGTTTTGGCGCCTCATAAACTCGTCTATAGCACGTACGCAACTTCTCCAAACTTCCTCGTGCCTGTTAATGGGTACTTCATAAAGTTTCATTACCAGTTCTTTTATTACTTTGAGTTTGTTTTTTTCCATGGCTTTTTTTCCCCGACTGCCGGTACAATTGCTTACCAAAGGAGTTAGCTCTTCCGGCGTGAACACCTCTGGCAGGATCCTCACTGCAAAGTTACCAGGGGAGCAGCTGCTTGTCTTATAGTAAAGGGCCCTTTCTGTAAGTTCTAGTTGGACAACAGCGTCAGTGGCTTGTGGCGGTTGCGGCAGTTGCCCTTCTAATTCCATTGATGGCTGTTGAAGTTAATGATGGTCTGAATTATTTGACTGCTGATCACTGATGCCGAAAGGCGGCCCACTCACAGCGTTGCCAGAGACAATATCAATCAACTTGTCCATTCTTTCTACCAGCATTCGAAGAAGTCGGTTGGTTGATGCACTCTCTAGGCTTGTGCAGACCGGGCCCTACCAAACAAACTGCCTCGAGACACAGGACTCAGTAGTGGTTGGCTTTGTTTCAGTGACCGGGGGATCGAATATGGAGGAGATGGTTGGGTTTGTTGCCTTTGTTTTAGGTAGGGTGTAGGCCGACAGATGGGTGGAACAGCGAGCTCAGTGAGTTGGTGTGGTGTTGAGTTACTTTGACCAAAATCACGGGACAAAGGGTCAGACAGAACTGGGTCTAGAACAATGAGCTCAGTGAGTCAGTGCGGCGTAGAGCTGCTTTGACTAACATCAGGGGAGTTGGATGGCAGGTGGTCGCTAATAGACATAAGGGACTCGTCTAAGAAACCAGGGGAGGCTAACACGTTTTTGACGATGAAGCAGGTTTCGGAAAAACTGCTCTGCTATACCAGCTTCCTCGCGTAGCCCTTTTCCAATGGTGTCGAAGTGTCGCGTCACGCTAGAATTTACAAGTTAACCTCGAGCATCGACACTGGTGGTAGTAAAACATGTAGTACTTCAGCTTAGCACTGAAGCTTTTTTTATTGCTGCGAATTGTCAATCAACATACATTTGCTAGAGGCTACACTAAGAATTGTTTTCTGACTGCATGATATCCGTCGTGTGCTTGTGACAAGAATAATATTACATGCAATCATTGACGACCAACTCGCGGCGAGGGCGTAGTTAAACTCGTTGATCAAGCTGTGTGGAAAACATCACTGTTAGGTTTACAGCACGTTTAAAATGTTCAACAAAACGAAACTACATAAAAGCGAACAATTCAATTCCATCGATGAGTGTCTCCTTTGTGCGTTCATATCTACTTTTATATACATAGAGTTCTTGACGCGCGATGCTGCAATCGTTTTTTAGTTTATTCAAGAAATAACACGCCTTTTCTTTGACACCTTTGAGAGCAACAAAACTGTAACTTCGAAGTTGTTACTGGATTCGCGGGACAAACGATCGGGGCAAATTAACGAATCGTTGATTTTTATTCCTAGGGTCATTGACAACAAAATCGACAACGGGACTTCAACGGGATTCATCCCTGGCGATAAATCCCGTTCGCCAAGGAATACGAATTAGACCTGTGGGCAATCAGTACAATCCTTAGGGTCAACGTACATGTAAGATTACATCTGGTCGGTACTGAATCATCTAGATTTACAAGGCTCACAGGATCCCCTGATATGGCGTAATCATTGTCCACCCACTTTATAGAGAGATTCATTTGTTCTTTTTTGCTCACATTGGTAGCTTCATCGGCTATTATGACGAACCAGGGAGGGTTTGGTGACTTAACGCCCTCGAGTAACCGATTCAATACGTCCCTACCCATTTTTCGATTAGCTCATTTGTTATATCATGTGACATGTATTTCCCCTCGGCTAGCCACTCTCTTACGATGTTACTATCGTCATATCTGAGTTTTAATAGTTGGTACAAATTAATTTCAACTTCAGTGTGTCCCCTGATAGCTAATCCTTGTCGCAAAAGATATTTCAGGGACGTGATCAATTTCACAAGCCCCTCTCAACTTGTTGCTTGGAGAGTTGCTGTTGGGAGGAAAGCATTGTATTGACAGTCTGAGCTTTTTGAGTAGAGAGGTCTAACACGGACCCTTTGTGGCAGTCGGATGCCTCATGCTTCTTAAAGTTCTTGACGGCTTGCCTGAAAACCACATCGACTTCAAAGTTAGAACACCTTTGGAGCTGGCTTGCATACAGGTATGACATAAAGCCTTCCCTTTTGCTGCACCTACGTCGAGCCAAGGAAAATTTGCGTACCAGCTTTCTTTCACTTTCCTTTTTTTATTTTTGGACTTAAATTCTTTGGAAGATGGCTGGTAGGTTTTCTGTGCAAATTCGTGCTTACAGGAACGGCAGACACATCATCTTTTTCTTCGAGTTATCTTTCTTGGACTCCTTTTTCCTAGACTTCTCTTTCCTAGACTTCTTTTTCCTAGACTTCTCTTTCCTCGACTTCTCTTTCTTCTACGTCCTTTTATTCAATTTCTCTTTCTTCAACACCTTTATCTTCATTATCCCTAGATTTCTTTGTAGTAATGACACTAAGTTAAGATTGAATAGTGAGCTTAGGCGGCATTGTTTTGACCAGTTTCAAATAAAGTAACCAGAATGCACAGCAAGCCACTTTGTACACTGAATCCCAGTCCCCCATGTGTTCGAGCTCAAGGTCAAAATAACTCATGGCAAAAGCGTGATACAACCGTGGCCGGAAATGAGCCATTTTCCCCCCAGTGTAATCTGAAAAGTGCGGCACTTAATTGGAAAGCACATAGGCTGTCTGCCATTTGTACAAGTCGCGCCAAAATGTCTGCCATTCGCACAAGACACGACAAAGTAACGTTACTTGTCACGAAAGCGACAAATGGGCATTTTCGGACTTTACGATCGATCACATATAAAAAGATATTGAATAAATCAAATGCTATATCAAATTTGTTATTGGCTGCTTGTCTGCATCTGCTTGCGACTTTTTCTTTGGAATATAATAATTAATAATTTATAATAATTTAGTAATTTATATTGCGCAATTTCCATACTGAATGATCAAACGCCGCATTTCATTTGGAAAAAAGAAAAAAAAGTGAAAATCTAACTATTTACAATATAATTATTAAAAACAAAAACTAATACTACTCATGAATCCAAATTCTAATGTTTCTAAGTAAATTCTAGTCTATTCTATTAATAAAAATAACTAATCTAAAAATGATAATTTAAAAGGATGTGTCTTAAGAAGATTTTTAAAACTATTGAAAGACTTTGAGTTCCTAATATGTATTGGAAGTTCGTTCCACAGTGTTGGGGCTGCCGCTTTAAATGCGCGATCACCTAGCGTATCATAAGTCTTGCACTTTGGGTGTTCCAGCAGCAAGCCCTTTGTAGGTCTGAGGCTATACCTCGTGCTTAACACAAATTAGGTCCACAATATAGCATGGTGCAAGTCCATGGATGGCTTTGGACGTGATCAAAAGTATTTTAAATTGAATGCGATATTTAATAGGCAGCCAGTGCAGTTTCTGAAGGTATTTGCGTTCCATAAAAATTAGTCTGGCGGCTGCGTTCTGAACTTTTTGCAGTTTCTGAAGTTGATATGCCTGAAGTCCTTGTAGCAAGCTATTACAGTAGTCTACCCTATTGGTAATGAACGAGTGAATCAAAGTTTCAGCTGCGTCTTGTGACAAATACTTCCTTATACGCCTAATATTGCGCAGATGGTAAAAAGCAGCACAACATAAATTCGTAATATGTGTAGTCATAGACAGCCTCTTGTCAAACAAGGCTCCTAGGTTCCTTACCGATGTGGAAGGCCTTATGTTGTTGCATCCTACCGTTATGTGCTCAATATTGATCTTAGCCAGTTGTTGACGAGTTCCGATAATAATAAACTCAGTCTTATCGGCGTTCAACATAAGTTTGTCACGACGCATCCAGTTTCTTATCTCACTGATGCAACATTCCATTGCATTAACAGCAGATTCTTGACTAGCAGAGCTATTAGGGCTGAACGAAAGATACAATTGTGAGTCGTCCGCGAAGCAGTGGACGTCGGGAAGATGGCGGCTGTCGATATCAAACAGCTTGCTTACGTAGACGATGAATAGAAGCGGACCCAGGCCAGACCCTTGTGGAACATCTCAATCAAGTCCAAACTTCTTTGAAATATATCCGTTCACATATACGCGCTGTGATCTTTGAGACAGGTAGGACCCGAACCAAGACAGTACTGTTCCGTTCACACCAACCCTGGATTGGAGGCGAGAGAGCAGAATGTCATGATTCACAGTGTCAAATGCTGCGCTTAGATCTAATAAAACGAGCAGTGTGACATGTTGTTTGTTCATGCTCATTAGGATATCGTTGTGTACTCTTAACAATGCTGTTTCCGTACTGTGATGTTTTCTATAGGCCGACTGAAGGACTGGATACAATCGATGATGACTCATGTAAGCTTGAGTTTATCAGCCACTGCACTTTCTGTTAACTTGGAAATGAACTGTAGATTGCTAACTGGACGAAGATTCTTAAAGTCAAAGTAAAGTCCACACTTTTTTAGGAATGCCGGGCGTTCGCATGTAAAAAATATCATTTGCAAAAAAGTCCGTCGCCCCTGTTATGTTATTAACAGTAATAAGTGTTGAGCTGCTGCAGTACTTTATTTATATTACGTTCTTACACTAGTTACTCACCACAGACTGAGTCCCTCAAAATTGACAGTGTTTTAGGTTTCTTTTAGGACGAGGACCCTCCAGTCCAGTACACGGTAACAACAACATTGAGATATCTTGTGTAGGGAAATGGTCTAATTTGCTCCCTGGATAGTTAATATGCAATCTCCTGAGGTCCCGGCTGACGTGCTGGAGGTTTTTTTATATTAAATCTCAGTCATAAAGGATGCAAGGGAACAGCGTCAACCAAAAGGTACAGTGACGCCATTTTGTTGTGCAGAAATCATTTGGGCCAGCCCAGTTCATTTCTTTAATAACGGATCAATAACCTTAGGTGGAGTTAAGCCACTGTCTTCTTGCTCTGTGGCAAGGCTCGCTTCCCTACAGCCTGTCGTTTTTAAAATAATGGGTTCTGGGTTGGCTTGATTTTCTAACACAACAAAAACAACAATGTCTTTGAGAAGTAGTTTTGAGAAAAGATGTTTCACAGGGTTTTTTTATGATTGACGGAGTAATGATTGAGAAATTTGCTGAACTTCGGGATCTAACTGGAGTCCACACTCTTGATTCAAAGAAATGGAAAATGACCAATTGTTTGATTGTTTTATAGGAAGCATTGACCTGGTGGGAAAATTTAACACACTCTGTAAGAAAGTAATAGATGATGTACAGTATTAACACCAATAGACAAAATAAAACACCGACTCTGTGAGCTCAAGTTGCAAAACGTTAATGCTCTTGTGCTGGGTAAAACCATCGGTGCCAATAAACTCTTGAATAAACGCAACCACAACAATCTGTTGAGTGCTCGGGTTGTAGAGTGAGAGTTCTAAGAGTACAGCCCTTGTACGATGGTCAATCCAATTCTTTTTTAGGTCTTTGATCTTTCCGAGTTGCAGAAGTCTTGTTGTGTCCCAGCTCGGCTATGTGGCCATTGGAGTTGTAAGTTGCATGCTCCCCTGAAATCTTGAAATCGTGTTTGTCAATTTTTTTTTATCGCCATGACTTCTGGCAGAGTCGTTGGAGTTTTGATTTGCTTAACTTTTTTTTCTGGGTCAAGTGCAATATATTCCGGCTTCATCAAAGGAGTGTTGTACTCATTCTTAGAAGGGTACATATCGGAACAAGATGGAAACAAAATGCCTCGTGTTGGCTGCACACGGAGCTGTAAGATTAAAGTAAGTAAGTAAGTGAGTAAGTAAGTAAGTAAGTGGAATTTATTTGGGTTACACTAAACAATGTACAACACTAATAGACCTATGGCCCAAAATTGAAGTTACAAATATCAATAATTTAATTACAGCATTGAGATTCTTTCGCATCTCTGTTGAATACGCTTCAAAGTGCCTCCATCGTCTCGTGGTTTTTGCCGTAAATGGTTTAATTCTAAGAGATGCAGGTGGAGTATAATGCCTAAAATGATCCCAAAGTTTCTTGATAGCGTCTTTAATGTTCTTAATTTTGCCTTCACTCTGTACAATTTGAAAAGCAAACTATTTATGTGTGAAACAGAGATCGGTAAAGTCGGACATCTTTTGTCCTGAACTTTTATGCTGGGATTTTTATCTCCTTTAGCTGCGTGATCGGCGCTATCAGTCATGTCTCCATTGTTTTCAATATTTATGTAGTGTTGAAAACGAGAAGTCTGGCGTCCTCTTGCCTGCATAGCAACCAAGCAAGAGATTCTGTGATGCGGCCACAGTTTCTGGTACTTTTACCTTTACAATCAGATATGGTCATGCTTCAGTATCCATAAAAGTGAAGTCTAAAAATTTCAGGAGGCTCAAAAGTCATCATCCTGCCTACTTCCTCACTTTCTTCATACTAGACTATAGTTTCTGGGCTTCTTGTTCATTTTTGTCTTAAACACTTAGATCGCGTCCGAAGTCTCGCCATTATTTATTGGTTTATATTCTTTTCACAAATAGGATTTCTTTTGTAAAGCGCTTAGAACAGCAATGTATAGGCGCTATATCAAAGTCTATTATTATTATTATTGCTTTCTTACCTACAAGATCTACGGTGACAGATACAAGTACGACACTGATTTCTTTAAAACCTTTGTAGGCAAAAGGAATGGTTCATCTTAGCAATAATACCTAATAAGATGATCTGGCCTTTCTCCCTGCTTGCATTGCAAGAAAAATGCCCCACTACCAGCTCATTTTGCCATCATCACCAATACAGTGATGACAAACGTTTTTCTCTGCATGTTGCTCCTCAGGTACAATATAACAATGGGAGATCTTTGAACCCATCCAATCTTGGTGTCTTTTTTTCGAGCCTTCATCTTTTTTCCCTTTTTGTTTCTTTTCGTTCAACCATAACTGTTCCATCTTTTCCTTTCAGGTAGGCGGTTTAGGCCAATTTTTGAAATGTCTTAGACAACTTTAAAAGAACATTTATCTTATAGAGAATTAACGTACGAGCATCATGCTTTTTAAATTTTTTCAATAGCATAAATTGGAGGAAAGATATGAATATTTGAATAATAAAAAATGCAATATTTTTGTGGGGAATTATCCCCATACTTCTTATATTAAAATGAAAATCGGTGGTCCACTTCCATCAGCTTTGACATTTAAAAAATCATAACTTTTCACAGATCAATTCGATTGGTTTCAAATTTTCACCAACGATAGATCTAATGGTTACACATCTTTTGATAGGATGACGTTGTTATGACTACTAATTGTTACCATGGCAACTCCAAAAACCCCTCTATTTTGCGGTGATTTTATGCATTTTTTTGACTTTTCAAAACGTGGGGTAGGGTTTATTTTACTTTTTTAAGTAAAACAAACACAAACTCTCATTATCTAGCGAAATGGGTTGTCATGGTGAAGTAGTTGCCATGGTGACCGTATAAATAGATGTTCCTAAAGGTGACATTTACAACAAAAATTTAAACACTCATGGCGAGTTATTGAAACTGAAATACATTAATTATATCAGCTATTTTGTGTTTAGGAAACATTCCTCTGATGCTAATGGTTGCTATGGAAACCAAATGTTCCCCTTATCAATATTAAAATTTTAAGAAAATCCATTTGCCTAGAATATTGGTTAATCCATGATATTTACAAGTCTTTGACACATTATGATAGCTTCCTACAGCTTCTAATAGTTGCTTTGGAAACCCTAGACATCTCCCTGAAAAACAAGAATCTTAAAATCTTGACAAAAACTATTTTAAATGGACCAAAAGTCACCTAAATTTGACGACATAAATTTTTGTGGCCACGGACTATATATATAAGAATTCGTCAAACTATACACTATATCTGTTCATAAAAATCTACTCTCGTGCTCAAAATAAACAGGTGGGGGTCAAATTAAACAAGGAAGGGGGGGGGGCTTCAAGGATTTTGAAAAATTATTAAACGGGGGGAGTCAAAATAAACAGGGGGATGGGAAAAATATAAAAGAGAAGGGGCAAAAATAGGATTATCCTTAAACACTTTTTTAACTTGGCTCAACAGTATTTCTAGTATATTGCGGAGCCACTTATAGTAACGAAACACCAACGGTCTATGATATACTTATGAACCTTTATTGTATTCCCTCGTGAAATTCGAAAATTTGAATAAACAAGGGGGTCAAAATAAGCTGCGGGGGAGAGGTCTCCAAAAATCACGAAAAAAAAACGTCCCACCCGTTTATTCTGAGCACGAGAGTACTGAATCAGTATCTTTAGCAAAAAATAGAGTGAAATCATAACTAAGAGTTAACAGTTATAGAATAATCAAATCACCACGTTTCAAATCACTCAATAAAGGTGCACGAAACTGTTCATCGTCTCCGTCAACATCATATTTGACAAGAAAAAATGTTCTTAATTTGTTTCTTGGGATGTGTTCATTTTCAATGCCGACCACCGTACCACTCTGGAATATCATCTTCAGTGTCCTTAATTCTATGTCTTATTTTGCAATTAATCAGTAAGGTAGGATCAGCACAATAGTTCTCTATCATTTCCTTGCTGGAAATTGCTTTCCATTTTGTCCGTGCTTCTTTCAATTTGCTTAGAACGTTTATTTTCGCGTGTTCAGCAACTTCTTCCCAGTTATCTCTCCTTCTGATTGGTTGATTAGAGCCGGAATCATGTGAATCATCTGTAGGAGCATTCATTATAATTATTTCCTTCAGGTGTTTGGTAAGGGTTTCAATGTCAAAAATCTTGTGTGTTCCTCCAGCTCGTGTCTCAGCTTGAAAATAAAACTGCTTTGGTGCTTTCGAACCAGCTAGCTTGTGAAACCTGAGCTGACTGAGCAGCACACTGGCCTTGGCCTCATCCATGCTCTCCACATCATGTACGTACTCATCAACTTCTGTTTCCTTCGTCCAAACTCCCCCACATGATGTCGCTATCCTATTTGTGACACGAACAAGCTCTGTCTTGCTTTCCGCTTCCTTCTGAAGTGCTGCTTCTTTCTTCCTTTGCTTCTCCTTCAAACGGCTCAGCCTTTTCTCAAGGACGCTTGCCTGGCGTTTCTTGTGCTCCTCAATTATCCATGTGCGAGCACTCTTTCGCGCGTCTTCGAAAAGCTTCTCCTTCTCTCGAGAGCCCAAACCATTCAACCATGCTGATGTCTTGTTGTTTTGTCACATCACCAGCGCTTCGTGTGTCTCAATGCGAGCAGATGGTTTAACTCGGAGCTGCAAATCGAGCTGGGCAAAGTCACGTTCGCTGATGATGTTTGTTTTAGGGAGATGGGCGGTTTTCTCGTGTTGATCTTTAGGGTGCTGAAGTAGAAATCTATTTTGATGTCTAAAATATGGTCTGGCACTCGCATACATACATACATACTTTATTATCATCTCCCCAGAAGGGCTTTTCAGTGATAATCCTAACTATAAAAATTACAAA
>JAOBRG010340193.1:0-14580 GCA_027574985.1 Umimayanthus nakama | reverse complement strand
ATCACTCTCCTTTAGTTTCTTAGCATCTAAAAGGACCTTCAACACAATTTGGAACTTGTTCAGGCATCTCTCGGAATCCTTGACCATCATTTGAGGACTCAAGCAATTAAGTGCTCTCACCAGCCTATACTGCAATGGAGACTTGAGCCACAGGTGCTTGATGATTGTTAAAACTGCCTCTTTACATTCAGTTTTTAGTGTAAGAACTTGCCTTTCAGAAACTTTCTTGCTAGCTGACAGCTTCTTTAATTGCTCACTGGCAACAAAGCCAATATCTACCTTGTGAGCTGCTCGTTGATTCTCTACATTGCTGACATCAATCTTCATCAAACCATAGGAAGTTTTACCTTGTTCTTTCAAAACAGAATGGGAGAGTACCTTAGACATCAATGACTTCAACATACGGTGCAAATCGTCAGCCAGGAAAGGTATCATGACACGATCAGTCTGATAAAGGGTGAGAAAAGGCACAACTTCCTTCGCCATGGAGATGAAGCAATTGATTTTCACCTCAAGTAAAACATCTTGCAACATCTTCTGCACAGTATCAAATGACTGGGTCTTTGGCTTTGGGAGCTTCTTATCATTCACAGCTTTCACATACTTGTGCAAATGAGGTAAGACCTCAAGGGCCCTCTCAGCTACAGGGACATTCTCTACCCATCTGTGTTTGCAAAACTTTAATGCAAACAAACTGCTACCAGTTACTTTGGTATAATCATCTCTCCTGGCAGGTGTATCTTTGAATAACTGGTAAATGCTGCTGAAAAATTTCTCAAGTTCCCATCCTGTTGTGTCTGATCCATGCTTAAATGCACCGTGCACAATGTGGAGGCCACAACTGCCTATGTTTATGAAGGTGGTGCTGTTCTCATCCAGCAGTTGCTTGGAGAACATATCTACAAATTTCCAGTTAACATTAGGACCATCCATTGATACCTTAAAAGAAAATATAATAAAAGCAGATAATGATGTTGATGATGATGATAATGATAATAGCAGTTCTTGTGCATTTTGCAAGCCTCAATGCGCTTATAGTCATAAAAAACCATCTGGCCATCTTGGATTTTTTTTGTTACCATGGCAATAGTAATTAAATTAATAAGTTATTGTTGCTATGGAAATTAATAAGTTGCTCAAGTACTAATTGCATGCCAAGTTGCAAGCACTATCTCCTAACTGTTCTGAAAAGCTACGAGGGGTTCCATCCGACCCACCCAGCAAGTGTTAGTGTGACTATTTTTTCGCTCAAGTGTTCTAGATTAAGTGTTGTTTACTGACTTAGGGCCTGTTTACATGAGACTTTCCATCCCGGGATGAGACTACCCCTGTGTTTGGTCATTTCTTTGTTACTGTTTACATGGTTTGAAGACGGGATGAGCTCATCCCGGGTTGATCTCATCCCTGTTCCAAGCACAGGGATGAGATTACAACCCGGGATGGAAATTTCCAAAAGATTCATGTAAACGCTCATGTTTTTTTATCCCGGGAGGAGACGATACATTGATGAGGCGCGGGGGGATGAAGCTCATCTCGAGCGAGATGAGATTGATTCCGGGCGGGATGAGATAACGTCATCCCGGGATGGAACTGCTCACGTAAACAAAACGTTTTTCGTCCAGAAACTCAACCCGCCTCTCATGTAAACGGACCCTTGGTCCGACTTCGCCTTCAAGATTCTTTAAGGCAGATTCTAGGGGTGGTCCTGGGAGGCCTGTGCCACCTCCCCCCCCCCCCCCCCTTTTGGATGGTTTTCTTTTCACAAAAACAAAAGTTTACGAGCCAAAAAACTTAGGCTTGAAGTGATTGTTCAAGGGACACAAGTTTTTAAAAATGTTGAAAGTCATGGATCCGCCCCGGTTGAGGTCGATTTACACGATACAACTTTCGCATGAGACCTCTTACGCCTCCCTTAGGGTTTTGGCTCAAAATTTGAAGCAAGCGATTTTTGAAAAAGTCGGTGTAACAAATTGAATTATGTTTATGTATTAACGCGGCATGCATTAGACGCTTCAACCAACTGAATGAAGATGCCTGAAATTAAATACTACTGATTCGCCGTTGGCTTTCGTATTTGAAAAAAATATGAGTTCGTTTGCGTTAAAACTACTTTTATATGTTCTTTATTTTTGAATAAAACCTCGTAACCAAACAGTTTATTATGCGGAGATAAGTACAATGATTAGAGATATTGTATTATATAAGTGTGTACGTGTTCTGAAGTTACCTTTATTTTAGGCTGCTGGCAGTCGGATGCAGAAACTGAGCACTCTGCTTGACGAAGACTCTAGAAACACGCAGGTTAGTATATCTACGCCGTTAACAAGAAAGGGGTCTCATGTAGAAAACTAGGCATGCATCTGATAGACAACAACGGTGTTTCGTCTCCAATTTTCCTAATTCAGTCGTCTTTTAGCTGCGGTTGCTTCAGAAAGCCAATTTTCTATAGATCAAGTGACATTATAATCCGTTATTGTCAATTCAGCTTCATACGGCATTTTGCTCAGTTCACTTTCTCGCCTCTTTTATTAGCTTTTCTCTTGAAATACTATCCTAATTGGCATGTGGTGAAAAGATTATAGAACTAAAATCTATAAATAGCATGAAACTGGGAGAAAAATCAACTAGTAATTTTTAGTCGATGCCAGAATAAAGAATGTTCTGTCCTTTCCGTTAAACTTCCAATGTGTTATCGTCGCCGCTTTTCGGGTTCACACCAGAATAGATGGCGTCTTCCGACTGCCATTTCATCTCCATTTCTTCTTCCGTAGCTAGAGAGTTACAGCAACGAGGTCAAACGAAAGGACAGACAAGAAGTTTTATTTTGAGCAGTTGCTGTTTTCTCTCGCCCGTCATTGTCCTTTTCTTTGCATAACCCCCCCCCCCCCGTCACGTTCCAGGAAGTTTTCAGTCGGTTGTCATAGCAGCCATCCCCAAACTCTCAGCACATTATGTTGATCAAGTTTCCAAATACGCCTGTATTTAACAGTTTTAACAGTTAGTACAAAGAACTGAATAGTAGTTGAAGGAAAAGAACGCTTAATGTTTCCGTCAAACTTGCTATTTCTTTCAAAAGCAGCTGGACGCCCATACCCCAATTTTGTCGCTTCGCACATCAGTCCGAGATTTTCAGTGTTTGAGGTTGTAACTATGCATTCCAACAAACTGATTAGTTGGAACGCCGGGCTCAACAAACTACCATTTTTAAAGTGTAGTAGCTGTGTAATAGGTACTTGACTGAGCTTCCTGGTTGTTAAGCCTGGTGGCAATCCGGGAAACCATCACTAATTTTACCATGTAGATATATATCTTTGTAAATGTAGCGAAAAGTGAAATGTGAATTAATGTGAAGAAATTAAACATGTTGTTGTTGCAATAGTGTTGGGATTTTTAACAACCAAAAAGAACAACTGATTAAATTGCAGTCTGAGCGTAAGATTGGAGCAAAAGCTCTTAGCAAGAAGAAAGGAAAGAGAAAAATGAAGCCTGAGTTGGAAGCAAGAGAAGATTCTGTGGATCCGCTGGCTTACTACGAACAGGTGAAACTGAGGAAGAAGAGGAAGAAAGAAGAGAAGGAAAAACTCATCAGGTGCCGTGCTCTTGAATCGTTGGCGTTTGGTAGTGCATGCATGGGGATTGTAACACCCCCAGTGCTTACATTTTATTTATGACTGTAAAACCCAGATTAAAAGCAAGAATATAGGTTTTCTATTGCCCCATTCACACCAACGCTTGAAACATGTTTTTTAGCTGTTTAACTAAACAGGTTTTAAAAATTATTTTCAAGCACTGGAACACTTTCCGTTAAAAATTTGAAAATTTGTAACAAACGCTTTTTGAAAACAGCTATCCAAGTTCGATTCAGTCATGAAAACTTTTATGCTTGCTATTAACAAGAATTGGCAACTTGAAAAAGTCATTTTAATTAAACATATTTGTGTGTAAATGCAGCATATGTCTTAAAGTTGAAGTTCTCTCAATACTCTAAAGGTAAACAATACTGTAGCTTCATTTTTTCAATTAACAGACAGTGACCACTGAAAACCCAAGAGTGGCACTCGGAAATCGACGATGATGTTGAGGGCGAGAACTGAAAATGAAAGATTCGAAACTATACCTTAAATACAGATAAATCAAACCGATACCCCATGACATACTAAGATCCCCCAATGGTAACCTTGAAGTATATACTGCTAGTCTTGTGAGCTTACGATACTGGATGGTATGTTCATCCGATTACTGGGTTGTTGTTGTTTTGTATTGAAGTAACTCTGCTTTCACCAGTGGATGGTCGGATCTGGAAATTTTGGAAAGACAAGGTTGCAACCTTGGAAAGAGGGAACCCGAACAGAGATAGAGATAGACTAGTTTACTAAATTACTTTGCAGTTTGACACTGAAGTGCGTAACTTCACAAAATAAAACCTAAGTTTAAGTTTTCATTAATAAAATCTTAAAACTGATAGTATTATTACAGAAATGTACAACCTATAAGTGCAATGCATTGTTGCTACATTTAATTTAAAAAGATTTCGAGAACAACACAGACAGACAGAACACAGTATCTGCGCTCCAATACTTGATGATTTTTAGTATTTTTCTAATAAAATTTTCGTTAATTACTGACGCGACGACTGAAAAGTAGGGTGGGGGGCGGGGGGGGGGGTTAGGTACGTCCCTCAGAACTCTCTTCACCGACGGAAATGCTGAAATTTGCGTTGAGTTCCCTCGAAATTGTTCTCTGTTCTTGTTTCATTATTATAACGTGTACACTTCGTTACCTGCGCTACGTTAAAGCTTATATCAGTCCAAAGTTGATTCCTGTGGTGAAAATATAAGTTCACGCGTTAGGGTTTTGAGTCATGGCTTTTATGGGCCTACCCGTGCAGAGTAATGAATTGATTATTGTTAAAACTTGGTCCTTGGTTAGGCTAGCACAACAACCCGAGTTTGAGGACGAAGCTGAAACGGCGCTGGTGAATGGAAAACGAAGCATCACATACGAGGTTTGAATGTGGGCAGTGTCGTGATTTTTTCCTTACAGTCTAACCTCTAGTTATTAAGCAAATTAGTCACTAATAAAGGCTTCTCCGCAGGACTTGGGGCGAAGATTACACCCCTCCCCCCTCCCTCCCTCCCCTCTAAGCGTTCGGAGCTCGATTTTATTTCTTTTGATCAAATGCCAATAAAAATTTCATTGTATTAGTAAAGAAATGGTATAAGGAAACAATTATATAAATCAGGTTTTGCCTATATTTTTTTCTAAGCAAAAGCATTCAAAATTTAAACTAGTGTGAAAGTTTTGCCAGTAAAGGTTGGTTAACTGAGTGTTTCCTAAAATTTTTGCAAAGATTGATTTGTAAAAAGCGACACGAACGAAACACAGATGCAAGAAGACAGTGTTCCCTCTTTTCCAATAAGGTTCATTGGGGTTCAGATAATCGTCAATTTTTCCATCGCTGTTGTTTCGATGTATTTTTTTTCTTAGTTTGTTTCAAGCTAGTTTCACGTTAGTTGCCATATGAAAAGTTATTTTTGATGCACTAGTGTAAAACTGTAATTTCTTGCTTCTATTCAGATCTCAAAGAACAAAGGTTTGACACCCATAAAGAAAAAAGAACTTCGAAATCCTCGCGTAAAACACAGAAAGAAATTCCAAAAAGCGATCGTCAAGAGGAAAAGTCAGGTGTGTAACTTAGCAAATCATCCTTGAAGTTTCATTTTCTTTTTGCAAAAGATTTGGTTATGTTTAATATGACAATTTAAAATAAATCGTTACAGTGATGGAAATTTCTTAAACATAGATCTGGTACATAAATGAAACGCGCGATTTTGAATAACATCATACCGAAGTATGTTCATTCTTTTAGTTAAGTACAGTGGTTTATTAATAATCTATTATAAATTAATTATGAATATATTAATACAGTTTCTATAAAATACAATAAAACTAAAATGAACACTATTTGCAATTTTTGGTTTGAAAAAACAAATTACCTAAGAATCATAGTCCAGGAGCATATAACAGGGTCATTGAACTGTTAGCAAATAGGTGATTCTTTAACCGGCCATTTGACCATCTGGATTAGCAAATGCAGGTTCAAATTCAGTAAATTGTTGTCTTCTTGTAACGCAACCCAGGGCTCACTGTCACTTGGTTTATCGAACATAGCCTCACCCACACTACGTTGGACAAATCTGAAAATACAACTTTGAGAGCGAGAACGCAACAAATGTGTTGCGCCCACAGTATGGCGTTTTTAGGTGACTGTTTTATAGCTTCAACATTTAGACATGAAAGCTCGCTAGCCTTAAGGAGGTTCCTTATTGTCATTCAAAAGTTTTCCTGCCATTCCAGGCTCCAGAAACGTCTCTTCTTCAGTGTATTAAAGACCGATAACGTGATGCTGCTCCTATAGTCTCAGTCAGTATCACATGCCATTAATGCCTGAACAAAATTTTTCCTGGCGCACTGGTGTACAATATTAATCCGCAATTAAGTAATAGGCGATTAAAGAAGATGATAATTGTCAACAACGCTGCAAATATCATGTTGTGCGCCATATTGAAGTATCACATGACAAAAGGACGTCAGCGTACTCAAAAAATTACGGACACAAAAAGTTCTCTGTCCACAATAGAACAATAATTTCGTCTTCAAGAACCGTTCCACTCTTGAAAGCGTTTTTAAAAAGTTCAATTTTTAAAGGAATCTTTTAATGCAGATTCAAGCGTTCGGTAGTGTGGACGGAAGGCCTAACCGTGAACAGTAGTGTCGCATTTTTCAAGTTTATCCGGTATGCTGTGGTCAAGGCCCAAGATAACTGTTATTGCTAAAAAGTGATCTGAGACAGACCGCTTGTTCCTAACTTGTTCTTAGATTTGAAGCTCGGGGTTCTTACTATAAAGTTTGTTTTTTGAATACAAACAGAAAAAAAAACGCGCAGTTTGAACAGGCCCTGTCATGCATGTCGTAAATTAACATCGCAAGATTTATCCTTTTCGATGCGCGTTTGTGAATGCACCACCTGTCCCAGATGTTTTGAACGTAGAACGTTGTGTTTATTGAGTGTCTTCTTGTGTTTCAGGTCCGCCCTACGGTTACCGAGTTACAGCGATACGGGGGAGAGGCGACCGGCGTGCGGTCAACCTTAGTGCGCAGCGTCAAGATCAAATGATACAGTTATTTAAAAGAAGCAGACTTGAAAATAAGATCACTGCGGTGAAAACACTGTACCACAAGGCTTTTTGTTATGTCTCGACTTCCAGTCAAATTTTGAAACACTTTTCTACAAACTGTACCTGAAAACTCACTCCAAAACACACAAATTTACTAGTATGCAAATCGGCTTAAGACTTTACAGTATGTATTTTGGTTAGTTTTCCGTACTACCATGGCTTTCCTGGAGTCTGAAAAAAACACACGGTCGGTTTTTAATTAAAATTGTGAGAAACCACCACAGACTGATCCTAGTAAAAGTAATTGTTTTTTAAATAGTTTGTCATAAAAATAAAAATTTTCTCAAAGTCTTCTTGCCTTATCAACACTCCACTAGTCCTTAATCGGAAAACAAAATTATTTATCGGACACCGGTTATCGGACAGTAATAAACCAATCACAACCTGTATTCCTGGCTATTTTTTATGTAAGAACCAGTAAATTTTGGCTGAGCCTGGGGTTGTTCTTAATTTTCCCCATTTTTAGCCAAATCTCAGCCTGGGCAGGTGTTCTTAAAAACTTTGTTCTTATAAAGAAAAAAGCGTGTGAGCAGCGTTAAGAAATTAGTGAAGAAAAACAGTAACCTCCCTTTGATAATCTGGATAAGCATTTTCTTTGTTTCAAGAGAGAACAGCTTTGTTTGTTTTTCTTCCATTTTCAGAATTTGTAATTTTTATAAAAATATAGAAAAAATTGAACCTGATCTGAACCTAACGTCCTTAAATTTGGGCAAACTCTTTATAAATGTTTTAAAAGTTTGCCTCCACAACAAAATTGGTCCTTGATCAATGCGTGCTCCTATTCCATCATCCTTGTTTGGCTTGACGTTATTCAAGTAGGGGTTTTGAAATGATTTAGCCGTACATGGAAAACAAAAACATTCAACAATCTGTAATGCCTTAACCAGCTTATATTTTCTAAACTGTCAAATAAATTTATTACACGTATAAAGATATTTTGATCCCAAACTTGCGGAAATTTCAAGCCGTGAGTCAGCGCAACGGCATTACGTGGCAGGGGAGGGGTAGAAGTGTGATGTGACTTTAACATTTTGTGGGGAAAGGTATTTTAGCACTGTCCATCAAATCACCGACAAACAAACTTAGAGTTATTTATAAAACCGTACAGCTAACCGTAGTTATTAAATTTATTGGACTTATTTAACAGCCAGGGAAAAGTGTGCGCTGCTGTCCCCCACTCCCTGGGGCATTCGTTGTCTCAAATCAGTTTTGGACAGTCGGTGCATATATTTGCCTTCAAGCGGAACATCGATGACTTTGTTGAATTCATATTTGCTTTCGAGGCAGCAGACATGGCTTCAACAACGAACCAAGAAGCGAAAGAATTGCAAAGAGTAAGAGAAGCTTTTGTCTCCATTCGACGCCGGGCAAAGGCTTTGGGAATCGACGACAATGCCCTAACAAAGTCCTCTTCACTGACAGTTCTTCGTTCGAAGAAGTTCAGCAGGCTTGCTTTGTTCGGCATTGTCCTGACTGTGTTTGCTGTGCTGATTGGCGCTGGAACAATATTGTTCAGGAGAAAAATTATTACACACCGTATGGTTTACAATTTTCTTGCTGACAAAGTCCTCGATTTCGACCTGGAAAAGGAAATCTGTTTCTACCCCTACCCAGAGATCATTCTGGATTTATTTCGACCTCCAGTGAATTGCTCGGTTTGCCGCGATGTTCACGGCGTTGAGAAACTTTCCAATCTCACTCAAGAGGAGTTCTCAAGGAAATACGCGTATACTTCTCGTCCAGTTGTAATAACCGATGGAACAAAAGGTTGGACTGCCGATAAAGCATTCAACTTCGATTATTTCAAAGGAGTTTACGGCCCAAATAGTCCAGCTTTGGACTCGCAGGATTCGAACTGTCAGTTCTTTCCGTATAAAACCAATTTTCGAACTTTGAAAGAGGTTTTCAACATGTCGGAGACAGACGCAAAAATGAAAGGCAAGCCCTGGTACATTGGATGGTTAGTATATATGCATTAAAATTATTGCTTTTTCGAATTTGAACTTGATGGCGAGAATCATTCCGAATGTTTTGTTTATGTTCAACATTTTATACATGTAGAAAATTAAAGACCTGTTCTTCAAGTTTTATTTATGAATTTTCTCTTTGAAATTTTCCGTTTTCTTAAAGGTGAACATTTATATTTTCGACCAAAAATATTAACTGTGTTATATTTGCATGCATGCACTTTGGTCACGGAGGGATAGGTGACGACAAGTTCCAACATGTTTTTATGAACACAATTTACCATAATGAGCACCTGTAAACAAAAATAATATTCCGGTTGCAACCTCCACTTCAGGAAACAATTGCTAAATATACAGCGACATATCGAATGCACTATTAAAGAGCAAAAAAAAGACCAAAGTTATTCTTGATCAAGTTCTCAATTCCCCCAAACTTATTCTTCTTGAATATTCTCTTCACAACCTTTGATAGAATTTTAACTTTCATACAAAGTCTCATGCATTCTTTTTTAACTCCCAATATTTTTCTTTTTTCATGATAGGAGTAACTGCGACTCTTCAGCAGCTAACAAGCTGCGTCAGCATTACTCCAGACCCTACTTTCTCCCTGAGAATGCAGAGTCCAGCAAAACGGACTGGATCTTCATGGGCTGCCCGGGCTATCCTGGGGCTCACCTTCATGTGAGTTCAACCACAATTACTGACTCATATTTAAATACTTTAAAAACCCCATGTGATTTACATCAATTGTAGCTTATTTTTTGTGGGGTGGTTGCAGGGGGGGGGGGGGGGGTGTGGGGTGGGTGAAAGGTGTTTGAAGATCTAAAGACACATCTAACCTTTTTTCAGTTTATGGGTACTTTAAACATCAAGGTTTGCCCCTATTTGTTTTTTGCAACTAGCACACTAATATACAGCTGGTTAGATTACTCTGAAGTATTGTCCTAGCTATTACCAACCCAACTGTCCATTTGATGATTAACTGAATACACTGTACCCCGGTAGTTTCATTTGAGACTTCTGCAACTATAGATGCATTAGTGTCCAGATTAAGAAAAGTTTGACTGTTTTTCTCCACCAATCAAATTCTAGAAAACAGTGAATCAGCCAATCAGTTTAAAGCAAGTTTCTGGCATCAGCACCACAGCTTAACTTGACACATCAGTGGCAAGTGCACTCTGGAGTCCATTTTCAATAAAAGGGGTTTTCTCAAGAATTGCCAAGTTTTTCTCTAGGTCTTAGCAAAACTAACCAGAATAACCAACAAAGAGCCTAAATTTGTTTATTATACAGACCCTATGCATAAATGGGGCAATTCAAATAATTTTTTTATCTACATTCAAATTAGCCCTACCAGCCTCATTTCGGGTAACATACTCTTTTGAAAGTTTAACTCAAGAACGAGGCTACATGTAGTTGCGCTAATTTCAATGTAGACAAAAGACTATTCATTTCACCGCAATTCATGCATAGGGTCTATAAAAAAGAGGGTTTTCTCAAGAATTGCAAAGTTTTTCTCTGAGTCTTAGCAAAACAAACCAGAATAACCAACAAAGAGCCTAAATTTGTTTATTATTTTATTTCTGACATTTGCAAGTAGGTTTTTGCCGACTGGAGGCAAAGCAATAGCAGACTTTCCAACCTCCAGAGGGCTTTAAATCAGGACAAAATCAGTAAGGCAGTGATACTGCCTTAAGCGCCAAAGGCACTCTTTGCTAGCAGCCCCCCCCCCATATAGAAATTTTTAAATGGAGAGGCTCTGAAACGGCCATTTCTGGTGTTCTATTAAACACAATAATTTCTATCAAAATTTTGGAGTTTTGATCGCACCTTTTGTCTTTTGTCTGCATCCCAGTCCAAGTTCATTTAAATGTCATGTAACCACCCATAGATTTAGAAGTCTTTCTTGCCCCAATTCACTTTGAAGTTTTTTACATAAAAATCAGGGTCTGGTAAAATGTTTTGCAGGATTTAAAAAATTGATATTGTTTAAGGTTTCAAGTTTGTTTCATACATTGCCTCTGTAACATATTTTATGACCTAACTTAGTTGTTTCAACCAAGCATTGTTGTGTTTAGGACCTTTGTTAAATTTAGAACCAAGTGTTGTAAGTTGCATTTAGGACCATTATTACATTTAGAACCAAGTGCTGCAAGTTGCATATAGGACCTTTGTTACCTTTAGGACCAGGTGTTGTTTCGTTTAGGACCCTTGTTACATTTCAATCAAGTGTTGTTACATTTGGAACCTTTGATATGTTTAGGATCTTTGTTACATTTTTGGACCAGTTGTTACAGTACTTTTTTGCCTTCAACAAGGTTTATTGCATTACAGAAAGCATCAAGGCATGGTTGAATGCTGGCAGCTTGTCTAGTTTGGCTGTCCTCAGAATTTTTTTCATCGACATATTTTCAAACCAGATTGCATATTATAGTCCTCTAACATGCAGTATACTGAACTCTTATTAACTGAGTGCGATGTCTGTACGGCAAGTTAGTGTGAATTGTGCAGGCCATAAAAACAAGGAAGGAAAGATTGAGGACCCGTAACTTGCCCTACGGACTGAGCAAACGAAGTTAATATAATGTTTATTAAATTGCTTTGTTGGTTATTCTGGTTTGAAAATGTGATCGAGAGCTAGGGGTCCGTACCTGGAACTGACCAATCATAGCACGTGAAATCAATCAGCCATATAATAAAAGGTTTTACCTTAATTAAATGTAACAACTTGTTCTAGATGAGCGCTAGTATTTGTGTTGTTTGATAAAAACAGTATCAGGGTCAGAAGATAAGATCAGTATTATTTTTTGGACCAATGATTAAATCTTGGTGTGTTCGACAGATTGACCAAGTTGGCAACCCATCCTGGCAGGCGCAGATCAAAGGCAGGAAGAAGTGGACCCTTGAACCACCCCCAGAGTGTGCCAGTGAGTGTGACCCCAAACATGAAGTAATTATCAACCCTGGAGAGATCAGTAAGTTTCCTTGGCTTTTGTTTTCATTTGTCAGAAGTTCAAAAAGTTCTTTCAATGCCCTTGGGAAATTTCAGGCCTGAAATAGTACTGCACCAAACTGGTTAACGAAGTGCCTTGATTCATTCAACTAACCAAAAAAAAATCAAACCAGATTTTAGGTCTGGAAACAATAGCTATCATCCTGAAACTTCTTTTGTTTTTGAAATCCATGTACGGGTCGGACAGGTTTTATCTAAATACCTGCTGATAATAGGCTAAAATCAGTCGGTTCAATATTATAGTCACTTTGTTGGCGCTTTTCGTGAAAACTGAAAAGTCTGTTTCAAAGTGTTTTCTTGCTAAAAAAATTCTAATGTCACTAGACTAGTTGGTGCAGATAACTTTTGGGAGATGGGGGAGCGCTGCTGCAAAATGGGCAATTTGGCACTGTGTGAAGCCATTGGTTCACTTCAAAATGAATGCAACTGTTGGTACTCAATGATTGGTTCACGCAACTGTTGGTACTCAATACCCCAGCACAGAAAAGATCAAGCCAACTGGTAGACAGTGCAATAACTCTTTCTAATATAGTTCCCCAATACCTTTCATCTGGCATGGTATGAAGAATTCGGATTTTTCAAAACTGTGAGCCTAGTTGAAAATTACAGACACTCACTCTTAAGCCCACTTTTAATTGTTCATTCTCTCTTATCAAATGACAGTTACTGACACGGTAAACTCAGTGTGGTAAAGCATTTATTTGCTTGGTGCATGACATATTTTAACTACATGCTTGTACACTTAATATTTATTCTGGTTGCTAAATATTGTCACTCACACTCATTTGCAGTTGTGTTGGACACAAACCGATGGTTCCACCAAACGGATATTCTTCCTGGTGATATGAGTATAACTATTGGTTCAGAGTATGATTAGAGTTAATACAGTATTTTTATAGAATTGTGATTCGTTGTAACAAGTTGAAAATTTTGGTACTATTCCTAGTGCTGCATGCTTGAAGACTTGAAATAGAATCAAGTCTTTAATTTATTGTGAATACATAAGGGCATGAAAGTAATCCAAGACATTTTCTCTATTTTTCTTAGGAAATCTGTATTGGGAGAAGGTGGGTGCAAGGGTTTTGGAGGGTTCGTTACTCGGAAATTCTGGAAAGGGCAATTTTTTCGCTAAATATATGGCCTAAAACAATGAAAAAGTATAGCAATTGGCCATGAAAGGAAAGTTTTGGCATCAAATTACAAGGACTTGCAGCTTGTTTTTCAAAGCCAAGTTCATATTGGAAGAAAAGTTTTGGTGGTACAAAAAATGCAAACACAAGTGCAGATGCACAAAAAGGAAAAAGTCCTTTTTCTCAGGTCAGTCTTTGTTTGCGCTTGCATCCGCAAATGTTTTCTAGTATTTAGCAAGGTTACTCGTTAGTTTGTGGCGAGGGTGAGGTAATTTTTTTTTGGTGCAAGAATTTTTTTTAAAACTGTCAATTTCGTTAAAATGCAGGACCTGCAAGTCAACTTAGCTTTGAAGATTTTTTTTGTTCTCGTTAGCTTGCAGGATATTTATTTTTAAAAAGATCACCCTCATTTCTCCCTTAAAAATCTAATGAATTGTACCACAAAGCAAACACTAATAAAAGCAAAGTCCAGAGACAGCCGGGCATTTGTGCGCGCTTTTCTTGCGTTCTTAGCAGAGTATTGTTATTGTGGATATATCTCCCTGAATATGCCTTGAGTAAACAGTGTGCGACTGCACAGATGAACACCTCAAGTTTCTTTCAAAACGTTCCTTAATGTTGCAATTAGCCGAAATAGTGATTATTCAACCCCCATCATCACTAGAAGTTGTAGAAATGGTAAGAGAGTGCTTTCTAAACCTCTTGATATGCTGTTGCGGGTACTTTCTCGTCTACCACGAGTGCTTGGTCTCCCTGTGGGCGGTTGACTTGCGGCGGCTGTTCCCCGTCGGTTGGAAGCATGAACTGAAGTTGCGCTGGCTGTGAGGGGGACTGCGCTTGCGCATTAAAGCGCATCTGGGCCAGCTGACGGCGTCTGCTGTCGTTGAAGTCGATAAAGTAAAAGAACAGATTGCCCAAAAGGAGGGCCCAGGAGATAAACCCAAACACCTGGACAGGAACGGAAAAAATGTAAAAACAAGAAGAGCGTGAGGTGAAAATGCCAATCTCTGAAATGCTCAGACTTTTATTACTCCTCAAAAGCAAATGACCGTGATGGCATGCTCTCCATTACTCTTATTTACCATTTCCACCCAATGAACATGCGCCAGTTCTGCCAATTAGAAAGTGAAAAGACGGCAGTTTTGTTTAATTGTGCAGTTGCTTTGGATTCGGTATTCCAAGTTCGCTCCAGGGACCGCAGAGCAACTTTGAGATTGGGGAGGGGGTGGGGG
>JAOBRG010340182.1:0-14581 GCA_027574985.1 Umimayanthus nakama | reverse complement strand
GGGATAGCGGGGACATTCACTTTTTCTTGGTGTGAAACTAAGTGAAGTCCCCGGTCCCCGGGGCAAAATTTCATAGTAAACAGCCCCGCCCTCCGGGGATACTACTTTTTAGAGTAGATAATTGCTCTCGCAAAATGGAAATCGACATATATCAAAACAGTGCATTTGTCTTTGAGTTTGACTTCGAGACGTGACGAACGCTTCAGCTCTTCACCCAACGGCTACGACCGTACTGCGTGATCACTCGATATATGTCGATTTAATAGAAATACGTTCGTTTGAATATATTTCAAACGCACTACAAAAAGCAATACATATCTCTATCAGCCGAGACTCTTTGAAAAAATATATCTGGGACATATCTGCACACAAACTGAACAATGAAACACACTGATGCGCGATAACGATAATCTCATTCGCAAATGTTTGCATTTATTTGCTATGCAGTATGGGTAGCTGGCCAAATAAATTACTCAAGCCACCTACCTTTGCTAATGAGACTTGAAAAGAAGTCAGCTATGACGGCCTTCTTAATATCTCTTTTCCAAACCTTACAAAGCATCTTCAAGCATCCACCAGCTTTTGTTGCTTCTCCCTCTCCTTGTACAAAAATTTATGTCAAGTCACGGTCCCAAAATAAATTACCATTGTGGCGCGAAAACGTCGGTGAATGCCCCGCTAATTCCCCGGTTAAGTCCCCGCCTCAAGGGGCAAGGAAATGAAACAATAGTGAAGTCCCCGCACCCCGGGGCCATAAAAGATGGTGAGAATTGGGTGAACATCCCCGCTTTCCCCCGCCTATCCCCGAGGTGGGGGGGGGGGGGTTCAAATGACTGGTGCATTAGCATTTAACGAGTGCCACCTCCACCATTTCTCGTTTTCCAGTTCACATTCCTAAATTCTCTGTATCTCTGCAATACAAAACAATCTTACGATTTAAATAGGTTAGAATTAAAGTTTATTGTTCGACGTATTGATCAAATTTTTAATCAACAGCTTTTGGTTGTGTTGGCCTTCTGCACAAAAGTAAGTAGAAAACACTGATTTGGGGGAAAATGACGTCATCATAACGTTAAACTGGCGTGTATCCTATTCAAATCAATTAGGTAATCAACTTCTACCTATGACCTCCAAGTTTCATTACAATGGCGGCAATACTTTTGGATTTATCTAGGGGGAGGGGGGGGGGCTTAAGGCCGCTTGACTACTTACGGACCTGAATATGAACAGTCACAGCACGCGAAACAAATCAGTCGATTTATAAACACTTAAAACTGCCCGGCTTTATTAACTATCGAAACAAAACTATTTACGAGTTTCAATGTGTTCGTTTTTTCTGTTTCAAACGACCTAAAACAATAACAAGAAACTACTTTTGATAACTGTTACAGCACGTGGTTTAAAGTTTAGTTCAAAACCTTGAAGTTCGCGTCCGTGATTATTAACGACTACAATGAAGTTCTCACATAATGTCCTTTGACTGATAAGATAAGAATGAAGCTCGAATTTTTCCAAAACCAAATACAACACACATTTGTTTCACTACCGTGACTACCCATTTCACACAGTTCGTGACATAAATGACAGCTAAAGTCAGTTGATCCCAGTCTTTTAAGCCTAGAAACAGCTCCTTCAAAGTCATCCTGAGCCCGGACGTTGTCTAAAAGCCGATTACTGCTTATCCTGGAAAGGTTCCATAGGTTTTGTCAAGAGCTAATGTAAGATAGGCACTAATCGAGCTTTGAACAACCTGCCTGGGGACACAGACTCCCAGCTTTAAATCCTTTGTATCCAAAAATCACAATACAAAAACGAGCTGCTAGACGAAAAGTAAAGAATAAAAGTGTAAGTTAGTCAACGGCGTTAGCAATCATACCTGGTGATACTGGTTGCTTATGATGCCTTTTCAAGTGCTTTTGTAAGCTAGCGCTATGCTTATATGATTTGCTGCACTGATCACAGTGGTAGGGTGTTTCACCGCTGTGCACTCTAAAGTGTGATTTCAGTTCTGCACTTGTTATAAATGACTTATCACACTGGTCACAGGTGTGCGGCCTCTCGCCAGTGTGTCTTCGTAAATGCATTTTGAGATTGGCAGTATTTTCAAGCACTTGGTCGCAAAAGTTGCAGTGGTAAGGTTCATCTTCAGGAGACAAGCCATCGGCACTTTTATGTCTTCTTCGTTTATGCGCAGCCAAAGTAGAAGATTGTACAAACGACTTGTCACATTGGTTACAATTAAACGGTTTTTCACCAGTATGTATTCTCAGATGGCGTCTTAAGCCTGAAGGGTCTCTAAATGACTTGGCACATTTGTCACAAACATGAAGGTTTTCACCTGTGTGTGTTTTAAGATGATATCGTAGTGTAACGCGGTGTCTGAAGAACTTTTCGCAATGCTCACACTGATAAGGTTTTTCACCCGTGTGAATTCTTTGATGCTTTTTCAAATCAGAAGCAAAGTTAAAACGTTTTTCACAGGAGCCACAATGGTGTGGTCTTATTCCCGTGTGTGACATTAGGTGCTCCTTTAAATGGCTGGGGCGTCTAAAGGCTTTTTCACATTTACCGCAGTGGTAAGGTTTTTCACCAGTGTGTATTTTTTTATGACGTTTCAAATCACAAGACTCTTTAAATGACTTCGTACACTGGTCACAACGGTGAGGATGTTCGTCTGAGTGTGATAGTTTATGTCGCTTCAGTTGTGTAGACGTTTTAAATGGCTTCTTACATTGATCACAGTCGTGAGTTTTCTTTTCTGCGTGTGTTACTTGATGCTGCTTCATTCTTGAAGATGTTGTAAACGACTTGCCACACTGAGGGCACTGGAATGCTTTATCAGCCAAGTCAGCCAAGCAGAACATCTCATCATCCTTTTCATGAAACGAAGGTTCAACTTTCATCGGTTTGTTATTGCGACCTTCTTCTAACACGGCAGTAAAGTCTGACACTAAAATAACAGCTTCATTGCTACCACTATCACCACTTTCGCTTATTGGGTTAGAAGGTTGAGGTCCCGAGTTTTCCTCATCCAAAGCTTCGTTTTGTACAAGTTCTACATCCATTGCAGCAGTGAAACCGAAGATCTGAATAATGAAAACAAAATGTACCATTTAACTGTGGACACTGGTAGTTATACAATAAAAAGAATGTTTACCAACAACGAACTTAAATCATACAGTAAAAACCCGCGTATAAAAACCTAAGTTTTTTCAAGTTAACCTAAGCTGGTTTGTATATAAATGGCACTTAACTGTTAAGGTAGGCTACTTAGGTTCTTAAACAGGTTGTTATTTTCAAAAGAAATGTGCTTACTATGAGTGGGTGTGGCCAATTTCTAGGCCTCTTGTTAGCATTGTACCCGCAATACAAATGTAAAGTTACCTTTAACTGACCCATGTTAATCTAAACATATACAAACCATTTTAGCTCTCTCTACAAAGCTATGGAACACTACATGTAACAAGTAAAGATTTTTTTTGAAACTTGTATATTATGCTTTTGTTTGAATTTCTGAAAACAAGAACCTGACTTGCAAATTTTAGGCCCAAACAGGTAAAGGGGGTCTAATTTGGCAATGTTAGCCTAACAGGTTCTAAAAATCTAGGTTCATGTACACGGGTTTTTGCTCTGTACTTCAAATGCTCAAAAAATGTTTGTTTGGCTCTGCATTGAAACCTGTGCATGGCTTATACGAGGTCCGTACCGTAGGTTACGAACCCGATATATTTTGTTGGTTATGGCCCAAATGGAAATCGCACGGGCCTTGCGAAAAGGGGGGGGGGGGGTCCGCAACGTACGATAAGGGCCGAGCAACGAGATAAAAAGATGATTATTTCAAGACTTTTATTTTGTTTTCAGCTTACAAGTAATTCACAGCTACTTTACAGCAATGGATGATGCCAAGAGTTGGTCAGAGCTGCTTTTAGCGGTTATTTATCATTTTGGAACATCGATTCCTTGCTATATCGGCATGACGAGGCAGTACGATGTACATGTGAGACACGAATTCCAAAATCAACACTCGACAGGCAAGTTGATATGCAGTTACATTGTATTCAAAAACTTTAAAAATAGCATGCGGGCTCCCTGTGAGTATTTTTTTTTATTTTACACATAAATATACAACTAATTAACTAAGAAAACTATAATAAATTATAAGTGGGTGCTGACTACTTGAAATAACCATAGGGGTTAAACATGTCAGGTAGCCAGTGATTTCAGAAATTAAACTAGGCTAAATCGGTACAAAAAAGACTAAAAAGACTAATATCAGTATAATAGTATAAGGAAACTAGACAAGAAAAATGTATATGCATTTATATTAACAACATCTACAACATCTATATACTCAGCACTTATTAAAAGTCTATGAAGGTATGTCAGGCTAATTTAGTACTTTGGAATTAAATTGGATTTTAATCTGGCTTTGAAAGCGCCCACGGATAGCAACTTAAATCAGGTTCGAGTGAGTTCAATATTTTGACTCCGGAAAAGCGTATATTGAATATTCAATAATTGGTTCTTACTCTAGGAAGTGAGAATACGTCTTTTGAAGATAGTCTTGTCCTACGATTTTGAATTGTGCTTACTGGACAAAAATAGGTATTAAAAACTGTGGGAAGCAATTTTTGAGCTAGAAACTTCGTACTGCTTTTCGGTGACACACGACGACTATTAGCTTTTTGGAGAATTGTTTCGGTGTCTGGTGTCCAGCAAAGGGCACATTTAGTTGGACTGAAAGGACACGATTTAAGATTGCACGGAGTCAGAGTACATGATTTCTTTCTTTGTGTGTAAGAGAATGCTGACGGCGGTTAATCGTTGGAAACAAGCTAGAAGGTTAGAATTTTTGACGAAATGTTTTCTGTAGTTATTCTATAAAGCAGTTTCTAATTATCAAGTTTGTTATCTATCAAAACGGGCTTTTTAATGGGCACAATTGTCGAAGTGAAGAAGTGCCAATGGCTTCTAAAGAACAACTAGTTAGCAGAATAGCTTAGTTAGCTTGCAGTGAAATAGATTTTACATTAAAACTGAATTGTGTTAGGTTGTGTTTCTTAACCAAATCTGTGATTTCCTGACAGTTAATAGCACAGTATCATTTTTCCAGTACATTTCCTAAGTGTGTGAGTGTGCCAACAGACATCATTGACATAATTGTGGAAGGACTGTCGAGTGCCGTTAAATACGGCACAAACATTTGTTTTCTTTTGTATCATATCGTATTATATTACATTATGTTATGTTATATTATATTCTTTTTTATTCTATTTTATTTTGTCATATATCGTATCACATTATGTCCTTTTCAGGGTTACAAGCAGGTATATTCACTCACGAAGATCACAAATATTCAAGTTGTCTCGTCATCTGATCAAATCGCTTTAGCGATTAATAACTACTTTAAAATTTGTGTGGAAATTGAAGCAAGGTCTAGCTGTTGTCCAGATTATGTAGATACTGCCAGTTTGACAGCTCTTTTATTCTTCTACACTGCTTTAAAACTGCATAGATCTAATATTGAGATAAGACCTCAACACACCAACACAGTTTTCTTAACTTAAAAAGATTTCAACAACCCTTGAACTTAGATAACTACAGGTTTTTTTAAAAAACAATTACAAGAAACTTCTATTTTCGGTAAAAACATCCATGTGATGGCCCACAGAGCCTTTGGTTAGTCACAGTTTATTATTAGTTAACACATTTTTGAAGTGGTTTCGGATCAGTATGCCCTCAAATTGGTCATAATAGTCTGATTTTTGAAGCAGACTAGGGCAGGTACATTAAAACTGCAGATATTCTCAAAACCAAGCAATTTCAGCATCACAATGCCATTCATTCTTGTAACCACGACAATTGTCTAGCTAGCATGTGACACTGGTACTAATCATCAAGGGTACTTGCAAGGCATATTGAATATCATGAAGAGGGGGAGGGGGATCAATAAGCCTCAACCCCAACCCCTCAAGAATAACTGTTTGGTCAAAATGCTTCACTCTGTAAGGGTTAACATACTTTGGTTGTACATGGCAGTGTTTGGGGCTGTCCCACCAACCACCCGTCAAGAAAAATGGTTCCAGAGTTTTTAGAAAAAGTTGGTTCAAAAATGCCGGAAATAGCACTCCTTTGCTTCAGCTCTCCTAACTGTTTTTGAAAATAATATTATTAAGAGTTACTGAGACCTCCCCCCTCTCTTTGAGTCACTAGTCCCCCCTCCACTCCACCCCTTTTCCACTTTCAAAGTAGCTTCAAGATCACTCTAACAGCATTAAATGATTGGAAGAAAGAAAGCTGAAGAGTCTCAATTTGCGACCCAAGTTTTCTACCCTGATGAAGTGCAAATGTGGCTAAAGCACCTACTAAGTGTGTCAGAAAACAGGAAGGAGAGAGCAAGAAAGGCAGCCCAAAAGAAGAGAAAGATGAGCTGAAAAACAAACTGTTTTGAGTACAGTAATTGTTTTTTGAACAGCTATTTTGTATTAAATTTTATTGGTTTCTTAGAGTTGAGTTCTATAATGTGACTTATGCAACTGTCCTGTGAATTCCTTAGATTTTATATTTTTAAAATAAATACTTCAACATTCTGTAGAATAGGAAAGCTTACATTGAACAAATTGTAGATATCAAGAAAATTTACAGAAAATTGAGCAGAAATTTTGGGTGGAGGTACAGTGTTTGATCAATTTTGACCAATGTTACAGTCCCTAGGGGGAAGAACTTGAAAAGAAAATGATTCGTTTGTCAAATTTACCACATTTGCCTACCTACATCCTCCCAGACTTAACAATGATAGACTAGTGCATAGCAGTTAATGTTTTTAACCAGATTTTGCAGAACAAAGTTATTTCCAAGTTCCTGTTTTAATTGCATAGCGCAGCTGTGAAACAATTTCCTATTTAGTAATCATTCTTCCTGTTCGGTAAACTATTAAATTTTAAGTCTACTGAATAAAAACTTTACTTAATTACTCTCTCAAATTCCTTCATTATAATGCTTGGCAGACCATCTGCTCCAAAAACTCTGCCTGTAACTATCTCACTAGACCCCTATCTTACTGCTATTAAGAGCTTCAATTTAGTTTTAATAGTGGTATTAGTTATTGTTTTCTTGAAAGGGCACAGTTAATTTGGAGCTATGCTCTGTTGTGTGCACTGAACCCTAATATGGATAAAGCAATACAAATAAACCAAATGAATAAATGCATAAAAAAACTGCTGCAATCTGATAGGTTCAGAGCCTCTCTACAGAGTATAAATCCCAAACAGTACAAAATTACAAACCCAAACTATTGCAATTACTCGAAGACAGATGCACTGGTTTATAATAGACAAAAAAAAAATAATGACCATATTTGCCAAGTGCAGTAACAAGCTCATGAACAAAAAAATAAACAGAAACCTACAGACAAAACTACAGCTAACTGCACAGTGCAATTACAAGCTAATGAATAAAAAATAAAACAAAAATTTACAGACAAAAATACAGTTATAAGACAGCACAAATAACTGGCTAAAGTTGTGGTGGAAAACGGACCTGAGCAAAGCAAGCTTGTTATTAGTGAAGACTTTCCATGAATGCATATTGCTGTCAAGTAATTATAATTTGTTTTGTTCACACAATTAATTTTTTTGATATTAACCAAGCAATCACTTAAATATTTCAAAGATAACAACAGGGGTGGAAACTATTTTTTTCAGCACCCCCTAGCTGGGATAGCAGCGCTCAGATAAGCTTCACCAGCGCGACTGTTTTTCCCTTTCTCTATTATAATTATCTGTGTCTTATACACATCCATTGAATGACTGATCACATTAATGTGCAGACCTGGCGCATTAACTTGAAAAGTAACAATGCATAATCAGCTATGGTGTTCATCAAGAAAGCCATTGAAATGCTCTTTTCTGAAAGCAGGCTTCAAAACAGGGTTGCATATAATACACATGTAATACCATACAAGCAATTAATCAGCATTCCTGCCAACCTACATGTTACAACAGAAGAGTGCTGCACCCTTTTGTTTTTACCAGCTCTTTTTTGGTTTTTGTAATGCCCTGACCTTGTTATTTCCAGTGGCCCTTTGTTTCATCAGTTGATTTTCTGACTAAAAGACTAAATTTGCTATTTTTCAGCTGTTTTGAAACTCTGCAAACACCAATTGGACTATAGAATTTATGAACTCCTGAAGAACTAGAATGAATCTGCTACCATCAGATACTGTCAGCAGTATCTCTCTTCGGCCTTGAATTGACCAATCACAGAATAAGCATGATCATGATGTCTTCCTGTTCAACACTGACATGATTTCTATTTTATACAAACATCTCTTAAAAGTGAATGCAAAGCTCAACTTAAGATTAATTTTTTCAACCAAAACAGCAATTAATATCAACCAAATTTAAAGAGAAGCAAAGTGAAATAGCACAGAAGGAAGGTAAAAAATATTTGTTCTCAACTTGACCTATTGATGACAAGAAATATCTATGGCTGTTGAACATAGAGAAAAAAATCAAAAACATGCAGCTTGTGCAAGAAATTCAATCTGACTGTTGGTGCATGTCAGTAAAAAAGTTTGTGCACAACTGCTAAAGATGACACAATGATCCATTTAGACAAAGCGAAAGGCTGTGTAGAATAAAGCCAGACAACAGGTGTATAGGTTACCATATATACTCGTGTACAAGTCGAATTTTTTGGATATGAAAATGGGCTCAAAAAATCGACCTCAACTTACATTTGGGAGAAAAATAAATTTAAAATCTTGAAACAACCAAGGTTGTTACAATCCCCTAAAACCTTACTAAAAACATCTAACTCAAAAATCCACCATAAAATAACTACAAGCTGAGTGATCACATACCCTATGTATGTCGACAAACAAGAAAAAAAAAAAACTGCTCTTTTAGGAGCCACCAAATATAAGAAAAGAAATGACCAATACTTCTTAGTTTTGAACTTAGCGTTAGAGTTTAGTAAAAACAGATATTGGTGCTATTTATTTGTTTTCAAAATTTATTGCTCTAACTTTATCCTTGAATCCCAGATCATCTGTTTGTTTCATTTAACTGATGAAAACTAAAAAAACAAACTTTTTCTAAAAAAGTTGTATTTTTGGCTTCAAAAATAGGGTTCGGCTTATAGACATGTTCGACTTGTACACAAGTATAATATATGGTAATACTGCTGAAAAGATGAGACAAGGCTGTTGTTTTTATTACTATAAAATCGCATTTGATAATTTGTACAACTTATAAGTATTACAACAAAGATTTTTGAATTCTAAAAATTCTAATTAATCAGAGTCCTTTAAGCTTTTTTTGTTTCAGCTCTTATGGTGTACCGGCCAATCAGGTCGGAGTTTCATGAAATGTACGGTCCAACATTAAATTTGCTGGCCATTTGCCGCCTGGTCAGTGTTAGTTTCCACCTTTATAATTTAATATGCATTAAAAATGACTACAATCTGATTGGTCAAGTGCTTTTTTTAAAATCCCAAACAGTGCAATTACAAACCAAAGCAGTTCATAAACATTGCAATTGCACAGCACTGGTTGTGAACAAATAAAATGGTGGCCGGGCTTGCCAAGTGCACTGACAAGTTCATTCAAAATCCAAAATAAAAATTTGAAAATAAGTAAACGGCAATAAGTACCAACAATTTCATTCAAAATTCAAAATAAAAATTTTGAATGAACTTGTTGGTACTTATTACTAAAATAGTGGAAAACCTGGGCAAAACAAGCAGAGGACATAAAAAGCTACCAACCAGAAGGCAAGTATTTGCTTCAGACTGATGAAGTCGAACAGTGTCAAGAGGCCGTCAATACTCAAATACTATCAGTGCAGCTACAAGTAATCACAGTCAAATCCTAACCCATGTAAGCAAACACAATTATTTCATTTCAGTTTAACAGATGAGGAATCTTATAATAGAAGATAAAAGGTAACTGATTATTTTCAACAACTGTCAAGTTGAAAATCTTCAACATGGCTGGGGCTATAGTGTGCTCCGATAAATATATATGCATTTGAGTCACAAGCTGGGCTATAATCTTCTACAGCTGTGAAAATTGGTTCTTTGAAGATTGTTTTCAAGCTTATTTGATGCACTTAGCCTCTGTGAACACAACTGTTCAAAGTTTTGTCAAACTGAGAAATGTGCTTGTGCAGATGTTTGTTCATAAGCTTAGCTCTGACTCAGCCTTCTATCATGTCTCTTATGCTTATTATTAGTTTTTCACTGATTCACTGAGTGCATACTATTAACAAGCATTCACATGTTTTGTTCATGCAGTTTGGGATAAATCTGCACTTGTAAAATTTCAAAGACAACAAGTTGAACTCGCTTTGCTTGTTCAACTTTATGTTAGTCCTTGAAATATTTACTTGTGCTCAATATTCTGCAATCTGATTGGTGAAGAGTTTCTATATAAATCAAGAACAGTGCAGCTACAAATCACAATCAGTTCAATTACAAGAACCTGTAGTTGCACTGGTTCTAAACAAACAAAACGGTGATCAGGTTTGACAAATTCATATAAAATTTAAAAGAGAAATCTACAAAACAAAAATAAGTACTGCAGCAAGCGCCAAGAACTAGCTAAAAGTGTGGAAAGCTCATGTAAAACAAGCTGGTTATGTGTCCAGTGAATACTTTTAAAAAGCTAACACAAGAGCTATTTGGTATACACACCTTTTTAAAAGAAGCAGTAACTTTTGCTCAGCCTGGGCTGTTCTTACTCTTTGGCGACTTCAGCCTGCAATTGTCCCTACTTCTTGATATTTTTAAAAAGTGAATTAATTTCCCAGACCAACACATGTAAAGCAGCACTAAGAAAATAATGTGAGTTTGCTGTTGCTTCATATAGCGAAAAAATATGAAACCATCAATACAGCATCTGCAAATGTTGCAAGCTTGCTTATCATTCTTCCAGCACCTGATGACAAAGTTAAATTCTGACAAGTTTTGATTTCCATGTACATTAAATTTTCAATCTGTGTGCAAGGATTAAATAAGTTTCTCAAATTTTTCAGATCAAAATTTCAGCCTGGTGATTGTTCTTAGCTTGTTCTTAATTTTTTTGGCAAATCTAAGCTGGGGTGTTCTTATAAAGTTTGTTCTCATAAAAAAGCGTGTAAGTGAATGTTGGGTATTTTACAAACACAGTTTGCAAGTCAAATTAGGAGTACTCCGCTCGACGAATATTACTCTTCATTTGCGACAACTGCCATCGAGTCACAAGTTATGAGTATCAAACTCTGGTCAATCTAGAAATCATCAGCTTAATCCTTAACCCTTATCAATAATGTTACATATATTGAGATAACTACAACTCATCTGATTTTCAAACAACAGTCAACACCGCTTCCACTTTAATTCTCAAATTTTAAATAGAAAAGTTAATTATTCACTCTTCAAAATTTTGTTAAACTTAAAGGATCAGTTTTCGCTGGTATCTTTCGCGTGTGGATCGATTCGCTGTTTCAACGATTATATTTAACATGCGTTCATATACTCAACCATCCACTCAACTACTAGATTATACATTCAGTATATGTACCCTCCAGCAGAAATAACGTTTTATATATAAAGTTCAGATACAACAGTAGTTGTCACTGTGAATCATTCATTCAACGATCCATTCAACTTATTGTCATTCGACATTTGTGACTTGGCGTTGAAGACGCCTCTGAGGTTAAGATAACTCATTACAAGTGAGAACAGAAAGATATGTGTTTCCGACATATGTCTTACCTGTCTGATTCAGCTGGTCGCCACTTTCCACTAATGGACACAAGCAAACAGAACACAAATTGATAGACGAACCTTCACACATGCACAACCGCCTAATCGAACAGATAAATGTTCGCAGCGCGAAGACTGGGCACGAGTTTTGCCTCGCTTCTGCGCACGTTTTGACAATGTATTTTACATTTGATGGGGGAGGGTGGGGGGTGGGGGGAGGAGGTGAGAGTGGAAGATTCAAGAAAAAATTCCTGCAAAGCCTATGGCTATGAGATAAATGCATGCACAGGTCTAAAAAATGCCTGCACCACTGTTCACTGAAAAAAAATCTTGCACAAAGACAACTCTTCCAAACCACCCCCTCATAAGTCAAATATCCACACAACAGTTGGAATTATCTACGGTGCATGGTCCATAATTGCAGTGCAAAAAATAACTTCGTCACAGGGAAACTCAATTTCTTCAAGGCAAAAATTAATATCTTCACGGCAAAAGTTAATCTCTTCATGGCAAAAGTTAGTTTTTTTACAGTAGCTGCATTTCTTCACGGCAAAATTTAAAATTTCTTCAAGGCAAATCTTAATTTCCTCACGGCAGCAAAACTTAATTTCTTCACGCTAAGTTTTTCCCGGGGCCTTTTTTTTGATAGGAGGAATTATAAATGAAGGAGTTTTCCGTTTATACACGGTTGAGCTTATTATCGGAGTTTTATATACCCATTATTAGCCGCGCGAGTGCGAGGTCCGCACGGCAAGTTATGGATCGATCTTTTTCCTTCTTCTATGGAACAAGCGCTTTGTGCTTGGGCCATGAAAACATCGGAGGAAAAAACGAGGATCCATAATTTGCCATACGGACCGATCAAACGAGGCTAATAAGATGTTTATTATATGGCTTTGTTGACTATTCTGGTTTTGAAAAGGTGATCGAGAGCTAGCGGTCCGTACGGCAACTTACGGACCTGGAATTGACTGACCAATCACAGCACGCGAAATCAGACAGCCATATAATAAGGTAACCGTATTTTCTCGATTTAACGTCTAGCCCCGATTAGACGCCTATCCCGTTTAAACACAAGGTCGACAAGGCTGAGTTTGCAATAAAACCCGTTGGCGTTAACTCGGGGCCCTGACGTTTATTTGGGATCCGGTGTTTTTTTTTAACTGATTTCAGTTACTTAAGTGCTATATTTATTGTTTTTGGTCGTTCAAGGTTATGAAAAACTTGTTACTGTTATAGTTAATACCCTTGTTTAGGTGCTTATTCATTTGTTAACGTGAATGCATTAAGTAACTGAACATGCTACAGTTTTACACGTTGTACATATATGTTTACGCTATTTGTAGTCATCAATAAAAAAAAATCAACCTTAAATTAGAAGAAACTTCCACCCGTAAATAAACGCCTAGCCCCGAATAGACGCATACCCCGTTGGCTAACGCCGGGTCGATAAGGACGAGTTTTAAATAATCCTTGAACCTAAAGGCCACAAAAGTTCCGCAGTTCAGTTTAGGTTTGAACTCTATTTTTCTCCCTAAAAATAATAAGTCATAGAAATAAAAAGGTCAACTGTTTGTCATAATTGTCGTATATACGAACTGAAAGCACTTTTTTATTACTCTGTGTATTTCTCTCTTGCAGCTCAATTAAAGAGAGACAGACAAACAGACGGACCGTGCCGGAGACAGAGAGAGAGAAAGAGACAGATAAAAAGAGACAGAGAGAAACAGGCAGACATTGAGTAGACATACAGGCAAACAGACAAACAGGACGGAGAAACCCATAAAAAACGGGCGCAGATGCTGATCAAAAAATTCAAACAAGCCCTTAAAAGGTACCATAATTACGAATTTAGTCTATAAGTAAATGCAATGTTCCCACAAAAGGTTTTATATAGCTCCTCGTAACCCTGATGTTTAACCCTAGAAGTCTTGAACTATAAAGAAAGATACGCGAAAACTGGAGCCGCCGGCCCCGGCGCCTTTCACAGCATTAGCCATTAGAATCTACAAAATAGTTAAAATTCGTTGTGAAGATGTCAAGGCCAACTCACCAATGGCGTGTCTTATTCAGATTACGCCATCAGTTGTGACGTCACCTAATTAGCACAAAAAGGGATGTAAGTAATAAAACAAATAACAGTTGTACCAAAGTTATGTATGGGCTTAATGGATCCATATTAGCCAACTAGTGTATACAAGAAAGACAATTACAATATCAACCCCCCCATCTTGGTTACCCATCGGGAGAGGTGTTGGCTAAAGAAATAAACCCTGATCTGGTGTCAATCGTATCGGATTTTTTCCTTTCCTTTGGATCCTGCCGGTCAAGCCGAGAGGAAAGTTCCGATGTTTTGACAGCCTAAATTCTTGGATTATCTGCCCAGGCCAGGGGCGGATCCAGGATTTCAAAAGGGGGGGTGACTATTTTGACAGATAAAATTTCCGGTATGAGCTTTCTTACAAAATTTGAATGAGTTCCGTGTTTTGCTGATTTTTTATAATTCAATCTTACTTTCTTCGCGATAAAAACACGTTTCTAATTAAAGTTAGCATATGCTGTCTTCTGGATCGGCTTCTTACTTGTATTCCGTTATCAATAAATGAAATACTAACTAGTTTACAATGAGTTAGGGGCACTCGTTACAGTTAGTCAGTGAAAAGGGAAGATGACGTCATCCGTTGGGCATTCGCAGCAATGTGCCGCCTGCAGACTTCCATGCGATCAATTTTAACTACTTGGCCATTCATGGCGGTGACGGCTAAATCGGCCAATCTCTCTGTCGACATCGTACTCCGTAACCAGGTATGAACCCTGCGTACACACGAAAAT
>JAOBRG010340171.1:0-14582 GCA_027574985.1 Umimayanthus nakama | reverse complement strand
TGTCCATTCACACAGCATTTTTGCCTTCTGTCACTCAGGTATGAACTAAACCACCTCAAAGTACGCTGATCAACCCCGTAGCACTCTAATTTCCTTAGAACAATGCCATGGTCAGTGGTGTCGAAGGCCTTTTTAAGATCGATAAATATAATACCATTAAGAAGGCTGCTGTCTATATTAACAGACCAGCTGTTGGTGGCTTCGAGAAGGGCAGTTAAAGTGCTATGGAGTGACCTAAAGCCAGATTGACTGTTACGCAGTAACTTGTCGCTCAGAAATTTATAAAACTGATTGTACATAGCCTTTTCGAAGATTTTGGCTACAACCGGTAAAACAGCTAGATATAGGCCTGTAATTTCCAGGATCTGTTTTCACGCCCTTTTTAAATATAGGTGTGACACGAGCCGATTTCCACTCGTCTGGAAAGACTCCACTTTCAATTGACCTATTAAAGATACATGTTAAGGAAGGCGAGATTATGTCTCGTGTACATGTTTCATCAACAAATCAAGTACTAGCTGGGGCACTTTGATCTTGTCTTCTATGCGTGTAATGCTAACGATATCTCTGTTGACCTTGGAAACTACATAAATGTTTGCTCAGGCCGAAACCGACATGCCAACACAGGTCTGTACCTCGGGGAACGTCGACCTTCAGAGATCCTTTCTTCCGGCAAATTGTCAATCGGTGGAACGCTCTCCAAATTGAGACAAAAATGGTTCATCCGTTCAGTGTCCTTTTGAGACAAACTCAAGTGTCTCTTCTTATACAGACGGAATATCATTTATGTTTAGGGCACTGTTTGAGCTTGCAAACTAGCTTGTCCTAAGTGCCGTGGATTGAGTGCTTATACGGTGTATTCTTATTAGTTCTCAGCTGAGCCAATTTTATCATTTTGTTGGCTTGATTTTAAAAAAAAAATCTAAACTTATTTCACAGTGGGTGCGTGCCGGTGTAAATTCTTTTGGGGGACTTTGTTTCTTTTCATTTTGTGTACCATGTGCGTAAATCTTCTCTAAATCAGGAAATAAATAATAATTAAAGTTGTGATATTAAAAATGGTTGTTGCGTTTCCGTGGCGTGGCTCTTTTGCTGTCCACTGCATGAAATTTAAAACTGGGAGCCAAAATTTCTGTAGGAACAACACGAACAAATGAATGTAATGATAAAATAGATATTAAATTTTTTCAGTGGCAGTAGCTTTGAGTTAAACTTGAATAATGATCGTGGTGATTGACATTAGAGACCTTAAGAAGATTTGACTACAAGTACGAGTTTGACTACAAGAACGAATACTTTGACCTTTGAACTCAACGTTGACTACGAGGTCTTCAGAAGTTCTCAAAGTTAGCCCTGGGACGGCCTTGAGCAACCTTGTTCCCAGTCTCTTCTCACCCAAGAGAAATACCATAATTGGGTCCGGTCACGTGGTACCAACATCCTTTGTGCTAACAAAAAGAATAAACGTGGGAGATGTGCTTAAGATTGAATCTTGGTCTTATAGTGCAAGATGGAAAATACTCTATTTTCATCAAAACAAATGAACATGTTTGATTGTCTTTTTGTTACCACCTAGAACCTGGGTGGCACGTGACAAGACCAAACCAGACCTTTCTCTTGGGAGATGAAAGAACCTAGGTACAAGCTTGGGCCAGGAGATTTGACCTGAAAACGGTTTTTCAAACTCTTCAATTTTTAAATTTATTTGTTTATGCTTTAAATAATAAGTAGAAATCACACAAAACCACTGTTCGTAAAATAGATGGCGAGAAAGCACATTAGAACTTACATGAGTATATTCAACTGTGGGCTTTCTAAAGTATACCTTACTATTTTTTGTACTGTCATGACACACTTAAGACTAAGTTATAGTTATATAAAAATGGAAAAAAAGAAGACTGAAATGTAAACAAAACAAAACAACATAGGTAGCTCGCCAACAAAAGAGAGCTAGCGAGAAAAAATATCGAGAAAGAAGATTTCCCCTAAACTTTTAACAAAACAGTCCAATACTGGTTGCGTTAAGAATATAAAGAGGAAGAGAATTAAAACATTTTGGGCCTGGAGAACGTAACGAAAACGTTTGAACACTTCTCGATACAGAAAAGAATCAAAAGAAATCAAGTTTTGAGTAACGGATCTTGCCGTATCAAAATGTCGCACTTGTATGTAATGGAAGTTGACTTGTTGTCAGGTGTATTATGGCTTCTAGTTCTCAAGCAGTTGAGTAACTTTCCCCCTCTTCCTTGTTTGGCTATGTGCAGCTGGCTGATGATCCGGTTTGAATGATAAGATCATCAATAGCAACATCACTTTGCCAGCCCCTACCACGGATGCTTTCAATCGTTACCTGAAAGAAAGAAAGGATTAGCGTTTGCAACACTAACTGCAAAACAGAACAATAACCCTGCCTTCGCGTTTTGCATCATTTTTCTCTTCCTTTGTTAAAGTTTTCGGTTTTTCAAAACTGCAGTTACAGTTATCCCCTTCAGTGTCGGTGCTAAAAATATGCACCTCCCCGCCTGCGTAGAATACAATCAATTATTCACCTCCACTTCGAGGAAAATATGCTTACTTTAATGTAAAACGTGAAGTAATGCATCCCTTCCTACAATATTGGTTTTGAAATATACTTTTGTAATGGTATTTAGAAAACGTTTTTAATTCATGTACTTCTTGTTTCAACTGAATTTACTTTTTGAACCAAATTAAATGGGCCAAAAGATTTTTTCGACCTTTATTGTATTCAAACTCTTCTCCTGTCACCATTTTTTCCTGTTATTTTTTACTTTTCCACGTGGACCTCCCTAATGTTTGTTATCTTATTTGGCAGTCTTCCTTGATTAGCCCCAGTGGTTATTGCAGGTGACCTTTCTTTTTATAACGTGTAATTATATTTTGTGTGCTTGAATTATATTGTAGTTGCTGTTATATCACCTTATAAGGGCCGTTCACTTGGAAGGTCTGTGCTGCTTGTCTCCACTGGTTTCCCTGATCGCCTGATTTTGTCCACACCTCATTTCCATTTACCTTTACAATTAATGTCCCCATGCTTCTCCCGTACATGTGATACCAGAACTGGATACAACCGTTTGGTTGGTTTATATTTGTACTATTTTTCACTGCAAGTTCTTGTGAGACAAGACGTGCAACATCACCTGGCTGCCTGGGGTATGACGCTTCCGTGTATAGGTAGTATCCTGTAAGAGATCAGTTTTACAAAGGTTATTATAGTAGAAAAAGTAGAAATGCCTTGTTTTTTTTGAGCAAAAGAAATGTTGGCATTACACGTTTTATTTTAAAACTTACAATTTCCTCAAATCTGATTTGCTCATTTACACTCTACTTTTCCTTAACCGACATGGGAGATTGCCCAACAACAGAATGCTGTTGCATGACACCTGTTATCGGGCAGTTAACTAAACCAATCACAATCAGAGTTTTTCTGGCATTCTGACCAATGAGCGACAATAAAATAGTTACTATTGTAGTATCCAGTCCACTAACGGCTGTAGTGGTTTCAATTGTCATTGCGTCGAGATTACAGGGGAATTAAGTTGGCGATAAAAGAGCTTCTATCAACGAAACGAAGAATTTGAGCTAACTAAATCCGATTTGCAAGCGAGACGAACGATACGAAAGCACATGGTTTTAACAACTGGGAAAATCCAAAAAGTTGACCCTTTGAAGTTCCTTCACAAGCCAGTTAGAGATTGAATAAAGATTTTGAAAATGGTTTCTCCATGCTTCAAAATATCGGAAAACAAAAACAAGGTTAGCGAATAGCGCTTTTTTCAAATTTTATGGTGTGTCGACGGAAACCAAGAATTAGCTTGAGATCTACCCAACCAAGCGACAGTCGCAGATGACAACACTTATCGGAAATTGAAATGGAAATATGACAGCCATCTTTTACCTTGCTCAATACACTTTTAGTAAACAGCAGCAGTCACCCTATGAGAAACTGTGGCCAAAACAAATTCAGAAAACGGAGAGTATTAACTTTAAAAGCTACATTTCTTTAAACGAGATGCAACGACTTTGCTTACTTTTTACAAATTGTAAATTTTATATTATTTTCACTGGTAATGATTACAGACAAAATTGGTATTAACTCTGTCCTATTACCGTTACTTACTTACATGTTTGCTAATGAAGAATGAATACGTAAAGTTACAATGACTGCAGACGGATACCAATTGCTAGATTTTTTAACAATATTGAAAAAGAGGATACCACGATTTGCGGTAATTGCAAGAAGTAGAAATGCTGCCATTAAGTAATTATAACTTTTATTAGTTACTATTATATGTCAATGTTGTTACTGTAACCTTTACATGTACTATTACTAAGGACATTTAGATTGTGTTTCTCAAAAGTTTTGAACAAATCACCATTATCCTCACTTGATCTTCACTTTCGAATAGCTTAATAATTTATGACCTTTTCAATGGCTTATCTTGTTTGCCGCACAATAATGCAAGAAAAATGTAACTTCTCATTTATGTCTTTTACTGTATTCATACGGTGGCCTTGTGAAGCTTCTTAGCTCTCCTGAGACCAAACAAGCTATTTGCTTTCAAAAACTAAGACGAGATTTGTTCGTCATAGTTTGCAAACAAAGACTATGCATGTTTATTAAAGTCTATAAACTCGAACCACATTACACTCGCGATGATAATACTTATCATTCACTATATAGGTATGTATGATAGCTTGATGAGGAGACTGGGGGGAGCACGATTTGGAGAAGGAAAGTCAACTCACCTGATCTCCGCGATGTGGTGTGGTCAGCGGTAGGCCCTGTGCCGCTCGACCGTGTCGATCCGGTTTGCTTTGTCCACTCAAAATCGTCACCTGTCTCATCCTGTATCAAGCATATCCCTTTTTCGAAGGTACACTCTATTTTGTAAACTAAATACAAACAGTTAATTAAAAACTTGGCAAATACTCCATTTACATTAATTAATTTATTATTAAATATATTACTCCCTTTCTTAAAACAAGGAAATAACAACACGGATGGAAAGCAGCCTTAGCCCGCCCATCTACACTTTTCTAAGCTTGCTGCACCATGTGGGGCCTTTTGATGCAATCCCGATATATTCAATAACGCTATATATCAAACAAAATCAATTACCGTGACCGTTTTGCTAATAAGAAGCTACTTCCCTTTATCTTTCTTGCATTTTTGGAGGCCAAAAAGGCGTTTTAAATGCGACTTTAACCTTGGATTTAAAACAAGCAATAAATATAGCAATGCTACCCCAAAATTATTTTCTATGTTGCATGTATGGTCCGTCAATGAACAAGACAAAAGCAACAAGACCCAAGTTTAAATAGCCCTATTTGCTCGAAACAATTTCTTTAAAAAGAAAACGATTCTACCACCACAGAAATTGTATACAAAACTCTTAAATATTCGACATCAATTACCCAAACAGCTCTACCGGCCCATGCCAAAAGCTAGCTTGGTTCACCTTTGATTAACTATTAAAGCAATAATGTTTGTTTGTAAGGTTTGGTTTACACGTACCCGGCGGTGCAGATAATTTTAGTAATGCTACTAGGGGAAATCATCTCTTAATCGCTTCCTTTGTTGTGGTACAATAATGTAAAAAAGGTCTTCCAAAAGCAAGTTTTAATAGTCACACTTGCAGGAAACACTAACATTTTCAGAAAACGATGTTAATTACCATGGAAGTCTTATCTAAAGTCTCAAAATTCGACATCAATCATCTTACAGTTCTACCGGCCTCAATGCTAGCTGCAAGTTTGCGTTGTCTGTTATTAAAGCCTAATGAAGAAAATTTTGGATTGTAAGGTTTGATTTACCTGGCGGTGGAGATGTTGTTGGTGGCGGTGCGCAATCACTGCTGTCAGCCTCTATGTTTATGTCGTCTATCGCAATGTCACCAGTGAAACTAGCTCCGCGTACACTTTCAAACGTTACCTGAGAACCGAAGTTAATAAACTATAAACTTCTTTCACCCATTCATTCATTTACCCGTACCCTTTACAATAGTATGCACTACAATATATGGTCCAGTGGTTTAAAGCCTTGTTAGTGCTGATTCTGGGCTAACTATGATTTTGTTGAGAGTTATTCCAGGGTTAATACTAATCGGGCTTTGAACAACCGGGCCTTGCAAAGTAGGCTTATTAATCCAATCTAGCTAGAATTGTCAGACTTCATTTACGTGTGCTAATAGAAATGATATTATAAAATTTAAATTATTTTTGCTTTGTTACTTTTTTCCATTTTTGCAAGTTGTAACAAATACTCCCAATGGTTAAGGTTGCAAAATAATCAGAGTAAGAAGTGGATGCATGGAATGTAAAAATGTCCTCATTGCGATATTGTTTAAACTGTTCAAACGCCTCATTGGAAAAACATGAGAATCTATTCCAAATATTATGATTAAGGAGGGAGAAGGCCTTTAGTTTCGATTGTGACCAGGGGATTTAGAATGGATGTTGAAAAGGGAAAAAAGTTAAAAGAACGCAATAAACAACGCAAACGAGCTGGCGATCGTCCATTAAATGTTAACTCCAAAAACTAGTTTTAAACTTGCCTAAAATCAATACAACTAACTGAAGCTCTCAAAATTTACAAATCGCCCTACATCATTTTTTATCCAAAATCATCTTCAAAAATTCTCAAAATTATTGTAACTCTTTATCAACTACGGTATTGTACCACTATGGTTCAATTTGCAATTTTCCAAATTGCAACCGAGATACTGTCGATTATAGACTCTATGCATAAATGGCGGCAGTTCAAATATTCTTTTGTCTACATTCAAATTAGCCCTACCAGCCTCATTTCGGGTAACATATTCTTTTGAGAGTTTAACTCAAAAACGAGGCTAGTTGCACTAGTTTTAATATAAACAAAAGATTATTCAAATCGCCGCCATTTATGCATAGGGTCTATGAGGTAATTTAGCCTGAAAAACCAACTTTACGTTTTGTTTCTCCTTAATGCAACAGCATTCATGTCGGGGACGTGAAAATTCAAATTTTTTTCATAGCTATTGTTTTGGAGCCTCAGTATTGGATAAAATATTGAAGACCAAGGTAAAAGTTGCTTTAAAAAAGATTTCATTTCGTTTTACTTCAAAAGCGTATGGTGCGTAAGGTTGTTTTTTTTATTAATACGTATTCTAATTTTGGAAAGCAAAATTTCACAGGACACAATTCTGAGAAGGTTGTCTACTTCTTATAGAATGCTCTTAAAAAATCCCTGACTCCACGGGGGTCAGGAGATTTTTTTTCTCTTTCTCCCTGTTGGCCCATTTCCTATCTAGGGCTAACGCTCAGTAGGTATTATTGGGGTTGTATTAAGGGCACTTAATTTAACTTATCATGATTGAACCTAAGTATTTGCTTATTAGTGCTCATCGGCCAAACCTTACTGGTTGCCCCCTTACTTCTTATAGAGGTTGTTACTTAACAAGAACACGTTTTTCACCTGGAAACATTGTTTGGCTTGAAAAGGCACTACTGCTGGTAACCACTGGTCTCCCTGGTTGCCTATCTTGCTCCAGATCGACTTGCCATCAACTTTGACGTTAAGAGATCCTATGGCAGCCCCATACATGTGATAGTTGAACCTGGCACAGCCTCGAGCTGTAAGTTTTACAGAGGAGTTTGCACAAAGCAGTGGAGAATCGAGTCTTGCCACATCACCACGAAGTCTTGGCCACGATGTCTCAATGTACATATAATACCCTACACAGGTTTGATGTGCAGTAAGTGTTAATTAGAAAAGCTTCGAAGCAGTTCATTTACCTTTAAGACGTGAAACATAAGTGCTTGTGTCTAGGACGACAAAATCGCAGGTGCTCGTGTTGTTACGCTCACTTTACTGTGCTAACTAAACTTTATTTGAGGTATGCCAATACGTCTTGGCAACTTGCTGCTAAATTATGGTAGCCGCTTAACAATGTTTAAGCGTAACGCAATAGATTTTTGTGACTCCTATTCATTGTCTGATTTAATATTCCTACATCAAAAACAGTACTTTGAGGATTATCTTAAAGTTTCTACTGTCAGGTTTTGGCGCCACCGTAAAATTTCTGAGAAATAATCTGTTTGATGGAATTCAGCTAACAAATTACCATAATGCAGGCCTTACGAAACGTCACAGTGTTTAGTTTGGTCGAAATACCTTTCTGTCAAGTTAAAACTGCCCAAACGACTGCAGTGTTTATGAAAAAAAAAGCAAATAAGTGGCTGATTTGTTTTGACTTGTAAACCATTATAGGAGGAGCCACACATCTTTTGAACTCAACTACTAAACAGACGGTAGTATAAGTATGAGCAACATGATATTTCAAATGTTTAGTACGTTATTTCTTCAGAATGTTAATTCTTCAAATTCTGAAGCTGTTCCCAACAAATTGGACAGCCGAGTTGAAATTCAATATTTATTTTCAATAATTTTCCTTTAAATGAGCTCTACCAGATATTGAACTTGAACCGAGGTCTACTATTGCCACGTGCAAACGTTGTGAGCGTTGGGCTCAAGATAATAGACTACGCCTTAGGCTAACGTTTTTACTGTAATGTAACCTGGACTGCATTGGACTAGTTGCCGTAGACACTCTCAAGCGTTATCAAACATATGTTTTAAGAATTGAGTCGTTGTACCTACCAGAGGCTGATTTAGTCGTTGCATCCGTGGATGGTCCAGTGTTGTGGGAAGCAGTTCGTCCTCTTTTCTTTGTCCAATCAAAATTGTCGCCTCCGGTATTGCTCATCCCGCACATTCCATTGTCAAACGTACAATCTACCTTACTTCCTGAAACAGAGAGCATTGAGGACCTTTCACTGTACTTATTGTAAGTTTAATCATTCGTTCACGGCCAATCGCTGCACTGTTTGATGTAGGCATTCCATGGGAAGAAAAACAATCCAAGCTCGCTACTAAATTTGTAAAAACCTTGCCACTGACCATGTGCTTACTTAAGTTCATACTTAAGGGTAGCTGGAGAAAAAACTGTTTCTTTTAAAAACCGATCGGAGATAGGCTTCTAGACCTCAAGTAAACAAACAAAAATTTTCAACAAACGTGTATATGCATATATTCATGAAAACCTTTTGAAACCTATCAGGTTCGAATTAATTTTTGTAGGAGATCTTAAATCAAGTTGTTTACAATATCTTTCAGTAAAACATCCATGTTTAAGTAAACATCTCTACCATTTTTTTCAATAAATACAAAAATTAGCTCCCACCTCCCCCATGACTGACGCAGTATCTGAGATAGAAGGTGGGAGGCCCCTGAAGTCGGTAAACGTAAAACTTTCCACAGTTTCGTACACCAATGACTTGTTGCCAGTTACAGCAATCGTTGTTCCAATGAAAACATGCTTTGCGTGTTACAGGCCCTTCGCTGACACTCGGGTGCGATCCGCTCAGCCAACCAGTAGAATGGGTTCCACACCGTCTAGTTGTTGGACATGAGTTTGGTAGCGTGGTCCCGGCAAGACCGACGAATCGATACCACTTAGTAGTAATGAAGCCTCTATCTGACTGGGATAGACCACCTATAATTTGAGATTCTACGGATCTGCTAGCGTCATTTATTTCGGTGTGCACAATGCACTCATCTCCAGTTGGTGGGTTTGTGGGAACTGAAAAACATAAGTGTGCACTTGATAAGTTTTGTGGTCGCATGGAAATTCAGTGTTATACTAATGTTATTACTGTTGCTATTATTGACATCACTATTAAGATTAGGATTATTATGTTGTTAAGATGCTAGCCTGAGGGTTTTTAGTTACATGTAAAATAATCCCATGAGGGTTAATTTAAGCATAGTTATTACTGCTATACACAATAAAACGCCAACGAAATTGAAATTGTAACAATTGTTGGATTTTAAGAATTTAAATCATAAACAGTTTTCGACGCAATGTCATCTTCAGGTCTATAAGGCGGGAAAATATGGCATGCACTTTTATTATGTTTTAACTTTTTAAATCAATCTATGAATAGATTTTTAAATTAGCATATACAAACTCGGTGACGTTGGTATTTCAAGCAAACTGACTCTGACTAATGGACGTTGTTCACCCTCCTGGGAGGTGGATAAAGAAACAATGGCCGGCTTTCATGGCTGAGCAGGAATCTTCCAAAAGCAAGAAAATGCAAACCTTAACAATACAAAGAAAGCTACGAAATAGAAATTAAAGTTTTCGGAGGTAAGCAATATCTTAGCACACAATTTGCTCACGTGTCCAGTGTCTTCTGCCCGTATTCTCGATCCTGATCGCCAAGCTTTGCTGATGCCTCTCTTCTTGAGCGACAACTTTCCTTCCACGATTACATTTTAATGTTCTACCCAAGTAAGCTCAAATTCTATTTGAGTAAAACGTTTCTATTCAAGGAAGTTTGATGTGATTGTGATTTCCAAAAGCAAGCACATGACATGATTTCGGAGGAAACTTAAAAAATTGTTCTTGCAATTTCGTTTTCAAATAAACTACAACTGCCTTGACGGAACTTCTTTAAATCACCAACAACCTGAACAGCAGTTTTGTCCGGTCTGCTTTAACAGACATTATTGAGGACTGTCAATTTTTATGAAATCTTCTAAGGTCGTTTGCAGAGCCGCCGTCTTGTGCAAACACTGCAAGTTTAATGCACAAAATTGCGCATAGAAAAGATGCAGCCAGCTTTAAGCGCATGCCTATTATTGTTGATGCGTTGGGAGAAATTAAAAGAGGTCAATCTAAAGATTTTTGCCTACTTTTCTTAAATGTGTTGTGTTGTCATCGAGTTATATGCTGAGTATATGCTAGTACATTTATTATCTTCAATCTCGGCGAATAGTGGCTCTTAGAATCCAAGTTCATCTCCATACTTCGCATGTCGGCGAATGTTATGCCACTATTCACCTCGATTTCAGAGAATAATTGTTAGTTATTGCTATTATATTTAGAGTTTGGGTGCTGTAGGGGCCAAGGGGCCTCAGTAGGTATGGCAGGGAAAGGTAGAGAACAGATAAAGTTCGGGTGCTCGGCTCTATGGTCTAAGGGGTCTTAGTAGGTATCATATAGGGAAAGAGAGAAAACAAACAAGAAAAGGGTGCAGAAGGGGAAAGAAAGAGCAAAGCTTTTGCGTTAACCCTTACGTGGAGATGTCTATGCTTTTTTTTCAATGTTCGCAGATGCTTTAATGTCGTCGACAGTTGTGGACTATGATGTCTAAACAACTAACAACAGCTTAAAACGACTGTTTACACTGCTTGGAAAACTGTGCTTACCTTTAATTCCTCCATATGGTGCTGGAGCTATATGCGAGAAAAAGCCACAAAAAACGTTGAGAAACCAGAGTCAAAAATTAACGTACTTGCAGTTAACTGGTTACGAGTAGCAACAAGTTACACGCTTTCTTATAAGAACAAACTTTATAAGAACACCCAGGCTCAGCTGAGGTCTGCCCAAAATTTGAGAACAAGCTACGAACAAACACCAGGCTGAAGTTTTTTTGATAAGAAAAAATTTAGAAAATTATTTAATTCTTGTAAACAGATTGAGATGTATGTGAAAACAAAACTTGTTAGAATTTAACTTTAATATCGCCACTCGGGCGCATGAAGGGTGATAAGCAAGCTCGTCATGTTCGCGAACGCTGTAGTGACAGTTTTAAACACATGTTTCTCGGCTTAGTGCCATTTTACAAGTGTTGTTCCAGCAGGCACCTAATTTGTTGTTCAAAAATATCAGGATACAAAGAACAAGTTGAGGCTGAAATCACCAAAAAATTAAAAACGGTCCAGGCTGACCTGAAAGTTATTCGTTCTTATAAAAATAGCGTGTATCCAAACTAAATATATAAATCTTTATTTCGAGCTAAAACGCAAATATAAAACTCATGTGTGTATATATGTATGTATGTATGTATGGATGGATGGATGAATGTAAACGAAATCCTGTTTAGACCTTTGAGGTTTCATCAAATCTGAGCTTCCTTGACCAAGCCAACCCATTAACAATCCCTTTACTTTATTTCTTTGTCTTAATTTTATTTCCCAGTAAAACTAAGAAGACACATTTTCGTTACTTCCTCCGATAATCTTCTAACAAATGTAATGTAAGCACAACCTAAGCTCGGCTGACGATCATAAACCTGTTCTCTTGTTTTCTTAGAGTATAAGTTAAAATACCTTTTTTAAAACGTTCACAGATGGAGGTTTTCTAGATCTACATTGATCGCAGAACTTCAGTAGTCAACTGTAAACTTGAAAAGTTGTTGTTGCACACCAAACTGACTTTTGGTGACCTCATTTGTCCAGTAGAACCGAATCCCTCCATTCTTACAGACCCTACGAAACCAGCTAGAATAGGTCAATAGAAAATGAAATAAAAAGAAATTTGTTCGAGTTTAAATGTAATTACTCACGAGGGGTTGCAGGCGTTCCACTGCAATGGTAGAGTTTATTCAGCTGCCATATATCAATAGGAGACAAAGCTCTTCTCTGGCCTATCTGTGCCAAAGGGTTCTTTGGTATGACTGTGTCCCCACCAGTACGGCTAAAGGCCCTTTTATTATAATGCATGAGAGACCCTAGATCATACGGCGCTCCAATGTCGGATGCAAAGCCAGCTTGGTACTTGGCAAAGTTCCTCCTCTTGCCTGGTGAAAGTTAATAATTATATGTGTGTTAGAAGCGCCAAACCCAAGGAGAGTCTTTTGGGCGCGTAAGAAAATTAGATTGTGAGTGAAAATGAAGATGAAGAACGACAGATCACGCATAAGTACTAGTTAAGAGTTAAGTTCACCGCTCACCAGAAACGGCGTTTTTCAGTTTTCCGTATGTACCGGTAACTTAGTTTATGCGTATTGGACACCCACAACCTATATTCCAATGAAAAGCCTATGTAATTATTTAAATGTTGGTAAAATCTTTGTTGAAAAACTTTTGTTTTTAAACCAAAGCAAGCATCCTGATAATTCAAACTTAGCATGGAAAATGCAGCAGAACAATAACCCCTTATTTTTAACCTCGAACTGTTCAGTTTAAAAAATTGTTAAAACAGTAGCCGAAGATTAAAAACGTGGTTGAAGGAATTTTGAAATTTCGCTCCAATTATTTATGACTTCAGTAGGGGAGTTTAATACGCTAAAGATTGGCAATTTTCTTTTAGTGCATTTTTCTCGTCGATTTGCACGGCGTGTTTATAAACGATAGAAAGAAAAACGTTTTCCACGACTCTCAGTATTCGTTTACATCAGATATCTCATTTAAACTCGGTCATGATGCGACCTTAAGATCGGTTAGAACTTTGCTTTTCACAACACTGGAATTTCGTATTCTAAGTGCAAGCGGAGTCAGCTCATTATCGTTAGAATGGTGGAGTTTCTAACATAAGTACAAACTCCAGCGCCCGATTTGTTGTAATCTTTTCCTGCAATCTTTTCTTGCAATCTGGCATCCGTTGTTATTTATCTGTTCATCGGAAATGGAGTTATCAGTTTTAGACTGATTCATAGCTAATATATCAAGAGATTGCTTACTGAGAGAAATAGTTGACTCTATAGATCGATAGATAGATAGACAGATATAGATAGATAGATAGATATAATGATAGATAGATTGATAAAGTTTCACTCGCCTTGTTGAATATTTGCATAGTTTATTGTTACGTAATTGTCCCTATCAAGCCGGCTTTGCTCATGGAAGAAGCCTAAGGCGTGATAAAGCTCATGAACTGCCACTCCCATATGCTCACAGCCTCTTCCGACAGATAAATCTTGCCTAGCGTTTCGTGGATTGCGACCAACATTTGAGTAACATCTGCAAAAACAAAGCAATTTGGTGTCGTAAAAAGTCTTCACGCCTGTGAAACACATGTTAATTTTCATAAAATGTCCCTGCAGACATTTGTTACTACAGTTCACTTCTGTAAAAATGATATGCTATAAACATTCTTATGTTTAAACAAATCCAGTTATTATTTTGTCGTATTCATAAAGTCAAATCTTGATCGCGTAAACGCAACTAATAGATAACCTAATCCTGATGATCAAAACCGAAGTTAACTCTAATAAAGAAACTAGATAAAAAGAAAACAAAATCTAAGTACTTAAAAAGAAATAGTTATCGTGTGTCGAACTCGTAATACATACATACATACATACATACATACATACATACATACATACATACATACATACATACATAAACTTTATTTATTCTCGAATTTACAGGGTAGCTGGATATAGCTAATATGTTCGAGGATACAATACAAAAAATACATACCTATATGACAAAAAATATACAAATAACTAGGTAAAATTTTTAAAGAAATATGTACATTGTAGCTAGACATTATCAGAAAAATTGTTGCTACAGATTGAACATCTGTATCGCTCGCATTCTAGTCGTATACACCAACAGCCCAATCTGGGGCCGCGGAGGGGGCCTGGGGGAGGGGCTTTGGAGGGGAAGGGGGGAGACGTGAAACATCCTCCTTTCCAACTATTTTGTAAGAGTTACTGAAAAAATTGTTTTCAGTCTCCTGAGTCACTAGTCAACCCCCCCCCCCAACACACACATTTTTATCCCC
>JAOBRG010340160.1:0-14582 GCA_027574985.1 Umimayanthus nakama | reverse complement strand
CCTTTGTGCATGAGAGAAGGACAGTAGATCTAACATAAAGTGTCGTCCTGCAGGGAGGAGTATGAGGAGACGGATGACAAAGACCCTGACTACCAACCAGAGGTGCTTTCCAAGAAGGACAGCAGAGATGACGAGGACATGGATGATGAGGAAGACGATAAGGAGTCGGCTTCAGCTGTTTCCTCCCCTGCTACCGAAAAGGCCAATGAATGTGAGTTGCTGTTTCTTGTTCGGAATTTGAAGAAATGTCGGCTCAGCTTTAATAACTTAGCATCAGGTTAAGATGTTGGACTGTTTCGCTTCACAGTTCAGGGTTATGGAAAATATCCATACCTATCCTATATGGGATTATTTTAGAATCCTTCAATCCCTCATCCTTGTCCCATTCCCAGTTGAGTCAAGTGAGTTCCTTTAAGACATAAGATTTCTAAGATCCTTTCTTCCTTGGAATGCCTAATAATCTTACCTGATTTTTTAATGTAGAACTGTACATCATTTGACAGCTTTTAGGATTGTTAACATTCGGTTGGAACCAAAAATTGATCAGTTTTCAAACCACTTATGTCCATCATATTAGCAGGCAAGGTACTAGCCAAGGTAATTTGTTATCTTTGAGGAGGTTATGAATAGTTCTGCGCAACTCTTTTATTGTCAAAACTCATATGGTACTTGGCTTTAAATTTTATCTTGTTCCTGGTTTGTTTCTGAAACTTCAAAATTGTCAAGTACATGTTCAACTGTTAACAACTTTCACACTTATTGTCTATCTTTCAGCTGGGGAAGGTACAACTGGTCTGCGGTGGCCAACGGCATCAGATATGAACACACGTCTGAGGCGGCTGATTGCAGGGTACCAGAGGGTCTACAAGAAACAGGAGCTGAAGAAAGTTGCTGCGGAGAAAGAGAGGGAGAGAAAGGAGAAGTTTGAAGAAGCCATAAGACAGAAAGAGCTAAAAAAGCTAGAAATGGCTCAAAAGTAAGTGAGAGACTCTTGTTACAGGCAGAATACTCAGTCCTTTTGGCAGGGTGAGGTTCTCAGTATGGTATAGTAATTGTCAGGGTTGCCACGGTCCTTGAAAATCCTAGAAAGTCCTGGAAATGGCAAAAAAAAATCCCAGGCCCTGAAAAGTCCTTGAATTTGGGTCGTGGTCTTGGAAAATCCTGGAATGAGCAAAATTTTTCACCTTTAACTACAATTAATAATCAAAATGAGTAGTTTGTCACAACCAGACATAAAACTTTTGATGTGACAATGGATGAAATCCAAAACAGGAACTTGATTTTTCCCCAGAAGCAAGTCTTGTAAAGCTCACTGATTAATCAATATAAAGAATGACAAAGCTTTTTTGGTAAGGAAGGTTCTTGCTTGAAAAGTCCTGGAAAAGTCCTTGAATTTCACATCCAGTTAATAGCGGCAATCCTAAATCGTATTTGATGAGTAGGTAGCTGTTTTGTGGTTGAGTTACTAAGTTTATACATTTACAAGCTACTTGTTGGAGCGGCTACTAAACCTTGCTGCTATTTTGAATTCACATTCTAGCAAAGATCACCTTATTTTGTATGTTGTTGACCCTGGCAGGGAATGGTAAGTTAGTTAGTACTGCAAATACTGTGACTAGTAACATGTGAACAGGATGGGAAAGGGAACAGAACAGTTATGAAGTTATCACTCTTAGCCAGTAGCCTTTAGGAAGAATGGTTCAAAATAAAGTGCTTTGGAGAAGGTAGTGATACTCTGAAGAGGTGTGGATATTTTTGAAGATTCTAAGAGAAACTTAGTTTGTCTTCGTTTTAGAAATGCAGAATGATTCAGATCCCTGAGGCATGTGTGTGATACATTGTGTTCATTTCGCAGATGGTCCAAGAGAGAAGAGGTTGATTTCTACAGAACTGTGTCTACTTTTGGAGTGGAGTACGACAAGAACAAGGACTCGTATGACTGGACAAAGTTTAGGTATGTTCAGTCTTTCTTGAATTATGGCAACCGAGGGAGGAAACTGTTTTGTTTAGAAGAAATAATTAATCAGCAATGGAGAGAATGAATTGAAGAATAAGTTGTTGCCACTGCGAGCTAGATCAAATAGTTTTGTGAAACAGTCATCATCTGTACCAGTTTTGATTAGTTTCTGTTGGGCGTTGAAGTGATCTGTGAGTTGATCGGTTTTCATGTTCAGTGTAAATCCAGCCTGTGATTAAATTCTTGCTGTTCACATCCTGATTACCTTGATGAGAGCAATTTGTCCACTTTATGAGGCTGGAGGTTGAAGCACATTGTTTTTTGTTGCAAGTTAATTTTTTCAGTGGTTTATTAAAAACAGTTGTGTTTGAACTTCATTCTTAAAAAATCTTTTATTACTATATCTGTCTTTTCATATTGTGGCAACAAAGCAAACTGTCAAGATTAAGCATTATATTGAATGTATTTTTTGACAGGAATATATCGAAGACTATCAAGCTGTTGGCACTGCAAACCATACATCAGATGATTTTGTATTTGTATTTCGATTAGTCTTTAAAATTCCGTTCTTTAATGACGTAGTTTTAACATTCACTAAGTTTCCGGTTATCATTTTTGTATGACTGTAATGCCGAGACTAATTTTTAAGAGTTAGTGTCTAAGGTATTCATGGTGAAGTGCTGCAGCATAATGAATGATTTTTAAACGCCCAAGAAAAATTATTTAAAAAATAATCTCAAAACAGCATAATAGAAAATATTACATAAATCTTTGAATTAATGGCTTTGGAAAGTCAATAGTTAATGAAGTTTGTACGTAACATTTTTCTCCATAGGAGTTTAGCTCGTTTGGACAAGAAGAATGATGATCGTTTGAGAGAATACTACCTTGACTTCATGGCCATGTGTAGGAAGGTGTGTGGCAAAGCCCTGGCTGGTGATGTAGAGAGAGGTAAGTGCTTGGCTCTACCTGTATGCTTGCTTTCTCTGTGGATGGTTAATGCATGTTGTAAAACCAGTCTACAGCAAAGTTCATACGAGTAGGTGTTCAGAGTTTTGTTAAGATTCTAGTTGAAAATCCTGTTTAAGTTGCTTCGTGTTCGGCTTGATAAAGAACAAATAAAGGCTTTCCAGTACCCTGTTACACATATTAAAGGATTAGGGTTTAAAACTCCAACTTGCAGGAAGACTGGCCAGAAGGTTATTTACACCAGTGTGACGAGCAGGCAGAGGACTCGAACTCGGAACCTCAGGTTACGAGTCAGCGCTTTAAACTACTCAGCCATGCTTCCTTCCATAACGCGACGTTAACATCGTAAAACTTCATTTTTTATGTCTTTGAGAATAATAAAGACAGACAGTTCAAAACAAAGTACGGTAGTGTAGGGTCAAATTGATTAATGTGCAATTTTTTTTTTTTAGCCAAGAATGTTGAAGCAATCTCAGAAGAAAGAGCCAACCGATGCTTGCACCGGATACAGCTGTTGTCCAGAATAAGAGAAGATGTATGTCTACTTAATATTAACAATCATTTGTTATTGTGCACTTGAGATGTTGCGGCGATGTAATCGATTTCTTAGTCTACAGTGTAAAACCAGCCTGTGATTAAAATCTGGCTGTTCACATCCTGAGTACCTGATGAGAGCAATTTGTCCACTTTATGAGGCTGGCAATTGAATTGTACAGAGTTGTAACATGTTGTAAAGATTGTGGATATGTTGCATGTGGGTAATTGTCTGTGGAATGGCATCAATTTGAACATTTTCTGTGATCTAGTTGAAATGGTTGTGGCAAAACCCTTGTTAATTTATTTATAATAAAACATTTTTTGATTTATTATTCTCCGGTTATATTTTCAGGTCCTTCCCCATGAAAAGCTTGATGAGCGACTACAACTAGCTAAACCATCCTCTGACTTCCCTTCCTGGTGGGAGTGCGGCAAGCATGATAAGGAGCTCCTCATAGGAGTTAGCAAGTGAGTTATACATAAATATAGTCGGGACTAAACTGAAAGGAGGATAGACCTGTTGGAATTGGAAGAGACAAGGGTTCGTATAGGTCATTGAAAACCTGGAAAGTTAAGGAATTTTTAAAGTAAGTTTTCAAGGCCTGAAAAGTCACGGAATTATGATTTGGGTCGTGGAAAGACATGGAAAATGAAATTTACTGTGTTAAAGCATGGGTCAGTTTACTTATTTAGTGAGAACAGAATGCAGAAACTCAGCTGATTATTTTACGAACAAATACTGGTAGCTAGGTTCTTATGAGATTATGTTTTTGAGTTAATAAATATCTTTTTAACTTAAAGACTGCCTTTATTCTATCTTAAAATTGTTGATGTGCTGGTAAAAGTTCATTTCAAGAATAGTTTTTGGTATTACAAAGAGAAATGATCAAAATTCGATGCAGGAGAACTCGTAAAAGTCGTAGAAAAGTTCACGGAAAGTCACGAAATTTTTAGAAGGTCAAAAGAGAACGAACCCTGAACAATAGTGGGACGTGGGGCAGCGCAAAGGGTGTTATCGTGGGAGAAAAGGGGATAGGAAGTGCTAGAGAAAGAGAATGGGAGGTCAGGAAATAATAGGAAAACGGGAGAATGAGAGACTCATTACCAGTAAAAATTGATGTCACTTTCAGTTGAGCAAGTCGGTGAGGTTGTGCGGTCAATGAGAATGCTACATCACAGGTTGTGGAAGATGTGTTATCTCCTAGTTTGAGGATTCTTCTCAATCGGTTTTGTCTCCACAGGCATGGAATCAGTAGGACAGACTACCACGTGCTTAGTGACCCTGAGCTTTGTTTTGTGGATATTCAAGCAAATATTGCAGCACAGCAGCCAACTGAATCACCACATGGTATGTGACAAGGTCAACTGCCGAAAGACCAAGTATATATAAAAAAAATATGTATATATATGTTAATATGTTATTTCGTGTTTTAGAGTTTTGTGTTCACACGTACAAAAACATGGGCTGATCTGAAAACTTCAGAAGAAGACTTTTTTAAAAGTTTATTTCTTGTAAATGTTTCAAAAACTGTCAATGGGAGAGGTGTCCTTATTGGCCATTGCAGAAACCTTGTAACAGTTATATACATGTACACTCGTATTATATAACTTTGATGGGAATTATGGTTACATTGTACTTAATGGTTTACTATTATTTACGCAGCTCTTTTCAAATGGAGGGTAAAGCAGTGCTTAGAATCATTTGATGGAAATTTCTTGAGAAGAGCTTCAAATCAAAACTAGTCACACAGATATTTTGTGAAGCTAGTGATCATAAAATGTCTTGTTTCATTCGTACTGTCAAGATTTTTTGTCTTCTAGGCTACTAGCTTTTCAAAGTTGAGTTATCGACTTGTTCTGGTTTGATGTAGGAAAACTGTAATGTTGAAGTACTTGTGTGTTTCCTGTTAAGGCGGTATGACAGCAGAAAGAAGTACGCCAGTTGTGGCTGTGAGCACTGTCTCTTCCCAAAACAGTGGTCAGGAGAGACACGAGGGTACCATTCAAGAGCACACCAAGAAATCCCTTCTGCAACACATTTTGACATCAGATTCACTGATTGACAAAAGGAATGTGGATCGCAGTATCACTGAAGGTGAAGACGAAAGTATGTCCCAGGAAAGTGCCACACCTTCAGACAGTGCTCTTTCAAAGGTAGAAAAGCAAGATCCTGCTGGACCGGTTGGGCTTCCTTCAATATCCCCAAGACTTGGCAACAGCCCGAGTAGAGAAATCAAGTCAGAGGGAATGCCGTCGCTAGATGACAGTCACGGACATACAACCAACAGGATTGATAACTCTGAGAGCATTCAACTGGATGGGTCGGCAATCAAACAGGAAAATATGTCTGTTGATGAGGAGGTGTCTAGCTTTAGGGGAACACCAGTTTCAGCAGTTTCTGTTAATCCAATGCTCATGGATGAGGACTCGCAACACAATTTCTCGCAAGATGGTCTGAGTAGTATTGGTGACTCTACCGTGGTATCAGTTAGGTGGCCAAAGGTAAATGAGAAAGCTTTACATGTAGTTTGATTATAAGATTATCTTCCTTAGACCCCAATGCTTCCCAGTGCACAAAATATTGTGTTACTGTGACGAAAACAAACAGCTTCCAAACAAACGCTTGAGTTGTAGAACTTTGTTACACGTTGTGATATTTTTGTGCCCGTGGATGATAAGGTTAAGTTTATAGATTTTGGGGCTTTTTGACCAAACCATTTAACTGTTGCATGCAGATTTGTTTATTTTGTTTAACTTAAGTATCAAAGCATCCAAAATAACTTCCCTAGCCCATTTTGTTGCCTGATGCTCTTTAGGAAATGAAATTACTATTTTCATGAGTAATGGAAAGTCGTGAAATTCAGTAATTCAAAAATCAAAACTTGTATTGGAAAGTCGTGAAGCGATAGCTTTGTGGGAACAATTGCAATATACCCCCCGGCTATTGTTCTGGATCATACTGCACACGTTTTTCTATAGAACGAAGTATGCATAAATTAACTTAAGTTTACTCGAGTTTTGGTATTCTAGCCGCTTTGTGTTTGAACAACATTAAACTGACAAAGAGTGTCAACTGAGGACAAACAGTTCATCAATAGCCGTTTTATCGGACACTTTCAAATTCTGAATTAAAGATCATCTAAAATGAGGCAGTTATCAGAAAATCATGCAAAAGTCATAGACTTGGGTTTAGTTTCAAGGATGGAACCATGCTAATGAAGTCACGTAGGATAAGATGTTCAAATCTTAGTTCGAGACGCACTCTTACCCCCAGGACAAGGTTGTTATGCAACGGCTCGACCAATTGTGTGACTTGGTGATCAATGGTGAATGGCCGGTCATCGAAAAGCCAGACCTCATCCAGATGCAGATGGCTGCACCATCTCCCACACTGGCCGGTTTCTCAGGCCTTGGAGGTGACCTTGATATGGGCGGGGTCGGCCCCCCCTTTGGTGTTGCTGGTGAAGATGGTGAGAACCCGTCAAAGGCCTTCAAAGTCAAACGGGTAAGGGTAAGGAATGCCAAGATTGCTGGACTTCATATTACTTTACACTTAAAGTACCCCTAGGTTGTCAGTCCGTGAAGGCACACACCTACATGTAACTCTATTAAACATGTAAGCATAACCCTAAGGCCTGGTTTTCACGAGCGACGTAAGGAAAGGAAGCAAAAACGGAAAAGCTTTTAGGTCATTTTATTCACCTTGAAAACTGGCTTGACACGAGCATTTTGCCACGGCGGAAGTGCAAAATCTTTTCCTTGCCCCGTCTGCGTTGTGTTCTGTTTTCACGGCGACTTTAGTGAAGGAAGCTGAACAGAAGCGGAAAAGGAGATGAAAGAAAATGGAAGTCTTGGAAATCTTCCGTTCCTTCCGTCTCCGCTTCCGTCGAGCTTCTCCTTATGTCGACCCGTTTTCACGGTGCCTTGTCTCGCTCGTGAAAAGCGCACGCTTTTATGCCAGTGATGTCATCCGGAAAATGAGTACACCACAGTTTAACACAACACAATAGAACAACAGTAGAAACTATGATAATTATACTAACCCAGACTAAGTGAACAAACCAGAAAACAACACAAATATGAGTTATTGATATCTCGTTTGGGAATTTTTGTAGAAACCGAAGGAAAACTGAATAGCAATCAAAATTATAAGTCGATGCATTGAATTAAAGTAATTTTTTCGCGTTGTTTTCTTGCGAAGAACCGATTTCACTTGCAGCTTGCCAAAAAGTACCCATTATCAGAAATAAGATGTGGTTCTCTTTAAGCCCTGGAGCGTTTTTCATTTCCTCTGGAACTTCAATTTCAATTTGATTTTTGAGTTCATTGATAAGCAAGGTAACACTTGCCAGTTTACAGGAGTTTGGCTGATGGGGTTTAGACATGTCTAAGTCTAACTTACATTGTCATTGTCAACTGCAAATGTGACATTTTGATTGTAGAAATATCTCTGGCTAAATTTCAACACTTTTGCTCTCGAAGTAAAAAAGTCAAATGTTATTTCTTCTGATGAAATACTTACTAATAACTTCTTCCTCTGTATGTGTTGTACGGAGCCTAACTGATCAATAGCAAGCTAACAAAACACCAAGCTTTCGACCACAAGTTTAGCACCAAATAAGTAGTGGCAGAAATCAGATTCTTTTGTATTTTAACGTGAGTATGTTTATCAGTAACAAAATAATTCTCTTATCTAGCTGGAAGGCCTCAAATTGACTTTCAAGAAGAACAAAAGGAAAAGAAAGAAGGATGGTGAAATTGCAGGTAAGCTATTTCATTTGAAGAATAATGAAACTGCCACTGCAACAACAACAACACACAACACTTTTTTATTCACTTTAACACATACATCACATTAACAAACTGCGTCCAAATCTAGGTTGACTTAGTAGGTTTCAGCTTCATGTAAAGTTGTCATTCTTCGTTTTTCGATTTGGAAACCACAGGAGCTCTGAGCCGTTCAACTACCCCTGTGCAGTCGACAATTTTTTCAAGAAACGAGATTGTTCTAACCTTATTTTGCATTTAAGAAATTGTAACTAAGATAAATGAAAACAGACGAAATCAAGTTTTAGTTCTGCTTTTATTCAAGTATCAGTGCAGATCAAAGTTTTGACCATTTTAATATAACCCTAGCCGCTTAATCACTAGAATGTAAACTTTTCTTACATTATCCACACAAATCAAGTTGTTAGTGTTTTGTGAGGAGAAAGAAGCAAGTGATCATACCAAAGTAGAGATCATACACAGCACATATTCTAGGACGAAGAAATTTGCTCATCTTGTTAACGAGGAAACTACAGGGATAGTTTAAGAAATTTCCGAAGCAATACGTGATATGGCCTATAGCATTTTTTTTTATCTTAAGTTCAAAGACCTTTCTTTTGACGTAGTCTGACAACAATGTTTTTAAGTGGAAGTTCCACTGCACACTTGTGCAACAATGATGTTCGGCTCTAGAGTCTTGTGTGTGAGAGGCCGTCAAATTTAGCCCAGTTGAGACCTCCAAGGCTCAATCCCTTGTTTACCTTTACATTTCAGAAGGTGAAACTGATGGACTGCCCGGAGAGCGACCTCCGCAGAAGGAGCCAGGTAAAATTTCTAATTACTTTGTCACTGGGTTAAAACATCTATGCGTATTTTCCTGTTTTGAATAACCTGCGATATTTTGAGGGCTTGAGTTTTCTGTTTAAGAAGGTGACACAGCCGACCTGTGAAGTCAGCTGAGTGTCACATGTGAGCGCTATATCAATGCCACCTTGTCGTTCAAAGCATATATATAAATTATGACCTATGTAGGAAACGCCCCTGTTGAAGCAAAGGAAGTCTTGCCAAGCTACTGTCATATAAGAATGAAATGTATGACTCAAACATGGCTCTTAATGAAATAGAAACATTGCGGCCCTGAGTTGGACCGACTTGCACTGTTTGATTTTATTGAAACCATTTGTGAAGAATTCCCGTCTCTTCCAGATTATGAAGATAGTCTGGTTCCTACTAAGAAAGTTCTCATATATGCTAAGCTGCAAGTGTGTTTTGTGCTGTATCGTGTTGTGTTGCATTGCATTATATTGCACTGCTTTGCATTACTTGCTTTGCAATGCAGTGTGTGCGTTGTATCGTATGGTAGTGGTCACGTGTTGTATTAGTTAAACTATCCGTAAAGCCACTAGCGTTTGCCATTTTTTTGAAAAGCCAAAAAATTGAACAGGTTCGTGATAACCCTGACTATGTTAGTCTAAGTTAGACTTCTTAAAGTTTAAATGTTACATGTTTCACCACTGAAAGAGAGTTGTTACCTCGGTTTCAGACCTAGAAAAACACCGTATGGGAGTCAGTTGATAATTGTTTTTTTGTTGTCTAGGTCGAAAACGAGCTGGTCGACCCCCTAAAAAGCGAGACGGTGAGCTTGCTGGCCACACGGATACCCATCAACATGGCCACAGCCACCACCATCATCACCATCACCATCACCACCACCACAATCCACACGCACTTGATATAAATAGTGAATTCGCTCAGGCACCGGAGCACTTGTTCAATATGAACCCACACATGGGTCAGAAACCACGGAAGAAGAGAGCCCGAAAAGAAAAGACTGACAAACCAGATAAACCTTCAACGGGCAGAAAGCGTGGCCCGCGGAAACCCAAAGGCATAAAGCTCGGATCTGCGGGTGACGTTGTTGATTCTGGTGGACAGCACTCACTACCCGTGGTGGAAGCTCCCCAGCCTTGGGCCGCGGCAGCTGACGGGGAGGGAGCCGCTCGGGAGTGGCCTACCGCCCCTGTTAAGGTCAAGTCTTCGAGTCAGAACTGGGCTGGGGCTCACCCGGGTTTAGATGATTCCGCTCACAGCTGGCCCGAGGTCAAGTTTGGCGTGAGCAGAGCATCGCTTGATCATCCTCACGGCAATTCGGGTTCGCTATCCTCAATTAGCGTCCTTGAAGGCAGAATGAGTAATGAAGATGATGATTCTGTCCTTAAGTCCCCAAGTGAGAACATTGGCAGAACAGTCTTCAGTAAACCATTTAACGAGGTTAGTACTGCTACTTCTTGGATTCCCACAAATCTCGAAAACACTGTTTTGATGCATTTATGCATATTATTTTGAAAATTCGCTAATCAATGTAAAATCTAAATCCTTAATTTATTTTCTCTTTTTGCTTATGTCAAGTTTTGTTTTTTTGTAGTCTCAGAAACAAGATGATTTATCGTCATCCACGAGAAGAGACGAGCACGTGGTTGTGGTGGAGAGAGAAACGGGTAGAAGGGTGAGTTGAGAAGTTGAATATTCTCTCCACACAAACTCTGTGCATTCTTTTAAGGATTAAAATTTTGCATCGCCTTATTTTAGAGAAGGAAGTGTAAATTCATCATCTTTTCTTGCCGTTCTTTGCTGATAACAAAGTTTGCTAAAACCACAACTGATACAACTAACTGTTCACTTGCATTTCAATACCTTTTGTGTTTTGTGCAGGGTCAGGGCAAACGAACATTACAAAAGGAGACCAAAAACATACAACAAAGGAACTGTCGAGTTTCATAACCAGTTTGTTCTGCTGACTATAGTAAAACTAATTAGTTTAATAGGAAGATCAACAAATGTCAAAGGAAGAGGACAAAGTTGCTTTGCTTTATGTTTAACAAACCGTGACAGCTCACGTTGTTTGGTTCTACATGTGAGCCAATCATACTACTGGTTAGTTGTTCATTGCAGTTCGGTACCTTTGTGCTTTATGCACTGTTTAAGCCAACGAACACAAAAATACAACACGTATAGTTCAAAGAAGCTTGCGAATTTCAAAACCAATCTCGCGTTATCAACTATGCTAAATTGTAAGGAATCCGAACAGAATGTCTTGTGTATTCCTTCCTCGGGGAAAATTGGTGTGATTTGAAGAAAACATCGGTGAACTTTTAAATTCTGATGTCACTGACAAACAATTCACTGTCATTTTACAAGTTTAACGGTTTCCAGCTTATCTAAAGCATGTATTTTGTTGCAGCTGTCTGGGAAGATGGCACCAACCTTTGATGGGCTCGGGGACTGGCTTGAAGCGAATCCCGCTTACGACGTGGGCGAAGAATCCGCAGCTCTTGTGAGAGCAAAGGTGAGTGTTATTTTTGAATTGAAAATCTTTCAAGTTTTTCATAAAGTCAATAAGAAGTTAGAACATTAGTTCGCTTTTTATGGCAGCCTGAGCAAAGCGCTAATTTACCGTACAAGCTACAAAAATGTTTTCTGATAAGAAAGGCAGTTTAAAAACAGCTGGATGGACAGCGACAATGACAATGTGGTCACGAAACTTGATTTATAGTGTGTGTACAAACTAGGGACGGATCAAAAACATTTAGAAAGTGAGGTCGCGATCCCGCAATTCGGGAAGACGGGGGGGGGCAGAAAACTCATGTGAACGAAGTACTCCGTTCGTTGTTGAAGAGCAACATTAACTGACGCTTTTAACAATGTATGATTGCTTACGGATGGATTTGGTTTACTTACATTTTCGTTTTGGACAATTGCATTTTTCGTTCTCAAAGTAAAAGGCGACTCCCAAGGGGAAGGAGGTGTGTTTGTGTGTGTTTAGGAAGGAGGGGGGGGGGGGTTCTAGAAGGCTTTTTTCACTAGTTTTTACAAAATCAAGGAAGCCCTGCCCCTGACGGGCTCTCGTCTATATCCGCCCTTGCGAATATCCATATTAGGGGCGAACCATTTAATTTTTGAGGGAAGGAGGGGGGTCTTTTTTGAAAAAAAATTCCCTGCAAGCCAAGTTCTCATAAAAAAAATCCTGCAGCAACTGCTAAACGAAAAAAAATATCCTGTATCATATTCCCAAGGGAAAAAAATGTTGCAGCTCGAAAAAAAAATCCTGCTAGTGTTTAGTGTCAAAAAGAAATTCTTGCACACTATGCGACATGAAAAAAAATTCCTGCTCATCAAAAAGCCCCCCCCCCTCAAAGATCAAATGGTTCGCCCCTTAAAGGATCGTGTTGTTATATTGTACAGGATTGTCTCCCTGTGGCGCTGATGTCAAGACTACCGCGCTCTGACACACCCAAGTCAAGCCATTCAAACCCATCGACACCAACAGCCAAGACACCCACTACCCCGCGACAGTTCTTCAACCCCTATTCCGGGTTTACGTACGACCCCATGCACATGCAAGGCTTCCAGTCGCATTCAATGCCCTTTGTGCCGTACTCTGGCATGCCCTCTTCGATATTTACCATGCCCAACTTTGGTATGACAATGGGTGCACAGGATGCCCCAGCCAGGGGATTCGATGCCGACAAGCAGAAGTCACCTATTCCCAGCTCTACTCCAACTTCTTTATCGTCCAACTTTGCTTATGGGAATTCCATTAGTGGTTCGAATAACCAGGCGTCGACGATCGACGCGAGATATAAGTCTTCAGCAACAGCAAATGCCACATTCCCATTTCTTGGGTTCAACGGAAATGGCTTGAGCTCGTCCTCTCCCGACAAGGCTGAGGGATCTGATGATGACGATGATGAAGGCGGGTTTAGCTCAAGCGAGGATGATACCTCCATGAACTATCACAACCAAGATTTCAAGAAGATACATACGGATAGATTAGATAGGTCGCACTCTCCACCAGATGATAACCCACTAATTGCGCCCTAGTTTGTTTTTTTGAATAGCAGCTTACAAACCACATAGATCCTTATGTTAAGATTTAACAAAGATTAAATCAGATCTGATCTGAATGTAGGTTATGTAGATGAAACTATCTTATTAAAGAAAGGAGAGATGTTTAATGGCAGAGCCAGAAGATAAATCAAGAGTTGCTAAGAAACAAAGGAAATTGGCATTTTAGCCGTAAAACAGTTACCGAAATAGCTGAAATAACAGAAGGGTCTAGTAAACTGTGACCAGTAGCCTTATATAAGCCTCGTGTACAGCACTTTTCTCAGAATGTGAATACTTTGTTAATTGTCTGAAAGCATTCGAAGATACAGTGAAACTTTTACTTTCTATATTTTAGTTTTCCAGTGTAGCTGCAGTAAGAGTTGGCAAACTGTTTTTTATACGAGAAGATTATATTTCTTCGAATAACTTAACTGCATGCAATGATACAACCTTGTAAATACTCTACGGCTACACCAGTGTCTGCTGTATTGCCAAGCCCTGAATTCTTTTTCTATACGATAAACACAGTTTTGCCACCTCAATTGCCACATTCAGTCCTGATTAGAAACTGTAAGGAGCGTTACTTTCTTGTAAGCGAAACTATCTTTTCTCTCTTTTCTTAAGTGTTTGCTTTTTTAGTGTGGAGAACGTTGCAAAACGTCTTGTTTCAGTTAGCATACAATTTTTGTACAAAGTAGCGCTTCCTGATGTTTCGATGATATTGACCTTCTCTTTGTTATATGAACGAATGAAGAGAAAAAAATTGCAGTATGCTGGACAGAAGAAATGAAAAATTAATATATACAGCAGTTCTGCTATTTATTTTCAAAACAGAATATTTGGAATACTTTTACTACTACTGAATGAACTTTTATATATCAAGATAGGCTTCTGCTTCCAAATTACGAGAATGCTCTTATAAACTGGGCCACTGGTAATCCAGCCTGGTATATTTATTGTTGTGCGATGCTTATTCATGTACATGCTGTTTGATACACCATAACTTTCTAATATTAACTATATTCCAGTGATTGAGGTTTTAAACATGATCAGTTTCTACTATGATATATTAAATCAAGACACCTAGCAGAACTGATGTAATGATTCATTGATGAAGTTGGCGTTTTAGCGATGTCCGATTGGTGGGTGTTGAAGTATTCTTCTGCACAATACTAATAGTATTAACATAATAATGTTGGCTATTATCACCAGCTCGTCTACTGCAGAGTACCATTGACAGTTTAAAGTTAGCGGTTTGTGGTGTTGTCACGGGTGCTGTAAAGTTGTTTTAGTATAACTTTAAAAGTAACTGTATTGTTCCTATTGACGATTTGGCAGAATATGCCGGAACAGTACCCCGAAGTATAGTATTTTATTTAAGGTGCGTTCGATTGACCCTATTCCGTCTATTCCGGAATAAGAATATAACTTAAAAATTCTCTCCTGATTCGCAGAACAACCAAAT
>JAOBRG010340149.1:0-14584 GCA_027574985.1 Umimayanthus nakama | reverse complement strand
CACAATTACATGAGAGCAAATTGTACTACAAGGTTTGTCCGAGACAAAATTCCGCGATTCGAACACAATTCCGCGATCCTTCAGAAATTCCGCGAATTTCCGCGAAATCGCGGCACCGCGGAATTCCAGAATGCCTGTTGGTTACCTTTCCAGGCCCGTAGCCAGAAGAAAATATTAACCGAGGCAGTATGGATATCTACTTGGCCGTGCATGCTCCCCCGGAAAGTTTTTGAAATTTTCATCACTAGAATCGCTGAAAATGCACCAAATTTTTTAAATCAGTAATTGTATTCCAGGGCTCGGTTGCTCGAAGGCGAGTTAGCGCTAACCCAGAGCTAAATATTTATCTCACGACTGAGTTTACCTCCTTAAAGATTGGTTTTGGCTGTCATTTTTGATTTACTTAATGTTACCGTTCACGTTGGAACGGATTAAAACTTTGAAATTGAGATTTTCGCAGAATACAAATACACATGAAATGAACTTCTAGTCCAAATGACGCGCGGTGTACTTTAGAAGCGATTTTCTCGAGACATGTTTCGGCCAAAACTACGAAAATGTAATTGATCAATGCTCCCTCAATTTTTAAACTTATGCTGTCTATTTTGGCAAGTTGACAAAGTAATAGCCAAAGATGAAAACCGTCCTGGCGAATCTTGAAAATCCGCTCCAATTTTTTTTATGACTCAAACATGGCAGTTTTGTATGCTGCAATTAAAAGCGCTTTCAATCAAAAATCGCCAGGACGGAATTGGGGTAAAAACTGTGCCGAATCTCACAAACAAACTAAGAATAGTTGAAATTGAAACTGACAGCTGCATTGACGTCTGGAAGTGAAATAAACGTTTTGAATTATGATGCTTGTATTCGTTAATAAAATAAAATTTCTCAACAATTTTTTCACCATCATTTAGACAATTTCAAAAGCTTTCCATAGATATAAAGGTTTGTGGGTATCCGATGCGTATTAACGGAGTTACATACGGAAAACTGAAAACACCGCTCAAGGTGAACGGTTTACCAATAATAATTTGGAAAGAGTAGATGCATTTCTAGATGAAGGAGTTATGTTTAAAGATTGGCCTAACCTGAGTTATTACACAAACAACTCGGCTTTTACTGTGGATTCAAAAGATTCAAGTTTAGACATTGTTAGTCACACAGCTCGGCCACATGTCCGGATCTCCTCAATCGAAAGAGTTTTATTCTCACCAAGAAATAGCGTAAATGTTCGCTGAAAAGAAGGACTTTTTCCCCACAAGTCCGACCAAACTGTGGGCTCAAAAAACCGAATTACTAAACAAACGACAGCCGTTATTACTGAATTTACATGTATAAGCACCAATGGCGATAAAGACTTTTTGATACTATCAATACATTCTTATGAAAGTCACAAGTTTGTTGATACATGCTTTATTTGAAGACGCGGCCTTAGGACTAGTTGAAACTCAACTGAATGCACAAGAGTGCACTCCGAACAATATATGTTTTCTTATTATATTTTTCAAACGATTTTTTTTTTAACTTTTACCGAGGCAAGTGCTTCGCCTCTAGCTGGCTACGGGCCTGACCTTCCGGAACCATAAAGTGAACTATGATCGAAAAAGCAGACATGATTGTTCTACAGTTGAACAGTTGAACGTTCATATCACAGGTGTTTCATAACGTTGCTACAGTTTCCTAAAGTCACGTTGATTGGCATTAGAGTAAATATTACACATTCCATTTGTTATCCTCGGCTCTGAGTTCCAATAAGATTAACTCAGAAAAATGTGTACTGTAGTATAAAGCATCCGTGTCTCACCTTCTAAAGGAATACTTGGGTTCACAGCTATATGACAACGAATCAAAGTTGCAGTCCCATTTTATTATGATTCCAATCACTCCTCCCTAAAATTATTAAAAATGTGTCACAGAAATTGCTCAATGACAATGGGAAAACACTATACGCTGCTGGTGAAACAAACGTAGCAGCGTATTTTAACAGCAAGAGAATAAACTATGACTAGCAGATCACTAAAGCTGATCAGATCAACAGATTTAGACACAGTATGAGCATCTTTATTCTTACAAGAAAATGTAGATGTATACACGTGAATTTATTTTTCATGACAGCACATGTTTTCTATAGATATACCACGGTGTATTTTCATTATCTTTCTTAACCGTATATTTGGTTATTGAGGGGTATCAAGGTTTCATTTCCTGCTGGTGAAACACACACGTGTAGCAGCGTATTTCAACAAAAAGAGAAGAAACTATGACTTTCAGATCACTAAAGCTGATCAGATTTCAGAACAGATTTAGACACAGTATGAGCATCTTTATTCTTGCAAAGAAATGTACATAAATACACGTGAATTTATGATGGTTGACATCACATGTTTGCTATAGAGATACCACTGTCTATTTTCAATATTATCTTTCCTAACTGTATATCTGGTTATTGAGAGGTGTCATGGTTTCATTTTTTTTTCAAATTTGACTCCGATTCAATCCCGGCGCTCAGTTGTAACCTGGTTAAACACGATATGTACATTCTATCATCTTTGAAATTAGACAACATCACGTTTTTTCTGAAATAGGGGTATTTAGTTTCTTACTAGCTGAACTTCAGTTGACACCAACAAAAACAGCAAGTTTGCGCCTTGTTGAACAGAAAGAGAAAAGCAACAAAACAGTAACAGTTAAGACATATATGTTATTTACCGGCTAGGAGGTCCGTCTAGGGAAAAACTGTGACCGAGGTCTGAATATGCATATTCAGGTCGAGGTCACAGTTTTTCCCTATACGGACCGACTATAAACCGGGAAATAACTTATTTATTTCTTCCTCCGACAGACAAACACATCAAGGGACGAACCAGAAGCGAAGCAGTGCAGGTTACCGTGACCATGGTCAGAGATAGGAAAATCTTGCCTGCTCACGAATACGCTAAGAACCAATCATAATTCAGTATTTGTTACTGTGACCGCAGAGGAAAAAATAAAAGTGCATATTCAAAATACTAAGAGTTTGGACAACTGAGAAAGACACTTGTTTTGTGTCCTTGGCTTGCACTAAGCCAGTCTGTGCCGATTGAAAGAAACAAACCTTCAACCTCAATTTATACCATTGACAATACCTTTGTTTATATACAAACCTCATACGCAATCTTTTCAAAGTCTTCTCCGGCAAATTTTACTACATCTCCCAGGGAGAATATTGGACACAGCTGATCTTTGTTTGGGTGGTACTGGCAGGATTTCAAGTAGTTCTTATCAGCATCTTGTTTGATGTTTCGTCTACAACGAACAACAAATAACTGTAATATTGCCTTTGTTGATCAGAAATTTATTGAATAGAACAACACTGTACCTTAGTTACCCAAAAAGAACATTTTATATACTGTAGCAACTGACAAGATTCATATATTACAATTAACTCAAGAGAGGAATTTTAACCGTATTACCAACTCATGGAACGCTTTACCCGAACCTATAACATCTACCAAAACCTTCCTTTGTTTTAAAGCTCTTGTAACCATTTATTTGAGGAACACTGTAAGATCACATTTTTCCGTTAACATATCTGTATACCTGGCGTAGTATTTGTAGCAGATGCCACAACCATGTATCGCTGCCACGGAAATCGTCCGTCCATTGTTGTTTTTAGCCGAAAACTTTGATGATTTACTTAAGTAACAATTTTTATACAAAAAATTAAGTTACTTTTATTTTAACAATATATATATTTTCAGGCAGTCTACCTTGAAGGGCCCTGGACCTGTTGTAGTCTGGCCTCCTGTATATATCTTTTGTTTGCATTTCCTTAATATACAGTGGAAGCTCAACAAATAACAAATAAATAAAAGAGTTTAAACATAAATGGATCATCTTCATGTGGTAGATCGTCTATTTTAGATCGAGGTTTTGTTGTTCACTAGCTTTCGGCAGTCCTTCTTTCCCCTCTTCAGCCACAATAACCCAACTGAGTGCTTTATCTTAAAGACAAATTTCTATGGACATACAGGTACATAGAAGTTTTAAACTATGAAACTTAGTATCTGCGCACACTACATTATACCAATACATACAATACAAACATGTTTAATAGAATAACGTGCTTTGCATTGTGAATAAACACATCAGCTTACCTCGACTCTCCAAACTTTGGAAAGCTGACAGTATTCTTTATTAAAACGGTGAAGTTTTTTGCAGCATCAAGCATTGGAACAGTCGTACTGAGGAAATAAACGTTAAAAATTGGGGTTATTTTACCGTTAAACTTTAAAGCAGATAGCTAACCACTGGGTCGATCGGTTATTTGCCAAACTTATCCTGACTTTTCCTCAAATAAAGCTATTAACCACAACTCATCACCCAGTAAACAACAACAGTAGCAACAACAACTTGTATATTTGGCACTCCTTGTCGGTTAAACAGCGCGATAGAAATCAGGGGAAAACATGTGCAGTTACATTTGGAGAAATAGATCACATAAGATGTCATAAAGTGGATCAATAATATGGATGATCTTTTGAGGATTACATCGACTATGAAAATTAAGGTTACAGAATAGGCAGGAGGTATTTTTTTGCGAAAATTGCGTTTGCGCGTCGTATTTAAACGTTTACCCTTGAAAGTGTATTTGTTTCTAGGGCCAAACAAATGTAGAATCTCGCTTCAATTGCAAAAACCTTCAAAGCCAAATCTTCAAAAATACCCCTTGTCCGTCAAAGATTTATTCTCACGCCCGTTTTGACAATTTGCTGTCAAAATATCAGTTTTACAATACTAAGTAAGCATATTTTAAAACGGCGTGTGGTAAATACAGGTGTTTGAGTGGTTAATATTTCAGAACACATTTTTTAGGAAGATTCAAGAATATTTTAAAAAGTCGCGTACTGTTTCTAAAGCTGATAATTCTAAAACAATACAATTGTTGGCATTGTTTCACAATGTGCACACTAAACGGAAAGCCCATTAACACCACTTTTGATACTTACAATCATTAAAATAATAATTCTCGGGAATACTTCTGGGGACGAATTACTTACAGCGATACCTCGGGAACTTTAAAAGATTTTGAAAAATTTTTTTCACCTATATATTTAGTAAGTATAACATAGTTTACAAATATACAGTTAAATTGAGATAAATTCCAATTGTTTTCTCAAAGCAACAAAGCCCCTTGCAACAAGGAAAGAAACATTTTTTTTGTAAAAGATATCACAATATTTCCTGGAAGAGGTAACCGTTATATCCAAAAAGGAAAAAAAGAGAGTAATCACATGTCTTGGACAACAATTTACAGAAACATTTGCACGAAAGAGTAAAGAAACTTTAAGGGCACCAAGTGTTGAGGCAAGACTTCCTGGTAAAGATAAACATTCAGCCAGCGGATCAAAAATAGGGTAAGGGGTCCAAGCAACACAACCCATTGTAACATCAGTTCCACGAAAACGAAAAGATTTAAATAAAGTAAGGAGGAGCGGCATTTTCAAGAATACGAGAAACATTAGGATGATCAATAGTTGGGCCCCAGTTTCTTAAAAATGCAAAAGAGGAGCAAGGGCTCAAAAAACAGTTATACATCACTTCAACAAACGGTAGCAGCAATAAGTGAGCCAATAATTGGAGGAACTTTTCTTGGAAACGGAAAATAGTTAATCAGCAAATGGAGCAAAGGGAGGAGCACGCAACAGCTAGATAACATCTCAACGAACAGGAACAAGAAGTGGACCAATAATTAGAGCAACATTTCTTGGAAAGGGAAAACAGGTCGACAAATAGAGAAAAAACAAAAGAACAGAGGTCCAGACAACATCTAGATACTTCCATAAAAGGAACAACGAGAAGTGTTTCAATAATTGGAGCGACATTTCATAGAAACGGAAAACAGTTCAACAAAGGAAAAAAACAGAGGAGCAAGATCCGGGCAACAGTTGGATAGCACGTCCATGAAAAGGGACAGCAAGAAGTGGACCTGTTCAGCTCAACAATTTGAGAAAAGAAAGGAGCAGGGGTTCCAGACAACAGCTTGATAATGTTCACTTCGACGAAAAAGGAACAACAAGAGATGGACCAAAAATTTGAGTAACACTTCTCGAAGGGCCTCTATTTATATCAGTGATTTTGTATCTTACCATTACCGACAGAGCAACCCCGGTTAACTTAAGGCACTCACTCACTCACTTAACGCAAAATAGTTCAACAAATGGAGAAAACAGCTCAGTGCCTGCGGGGGTTCGGACAACAATTGGATAACGTTCCCACAAAACGGAAGGGCAACAAGTTTACTGATATTAACAATTCTGAAAAAGCAAACAGTTCAGCAAATGGAACAAAAAAAGAAAAGAACGAGCATCGATTGGAGCAATATTGCGAGGCAACGGAACAGAAACAAGTGCATATTCGGTTGAAGTAGAATTTCCAAAAAGATGACCGTGTGTACAAATTAGTTTAAGTAAACCAGCAGAGCAACATTTTTGCCAAAATGAATCTCAACAGTTGGAAAACATTTAGAACAACATTTTCTGGAGCAGTGATGGCAGCGAGTGAAGTAATACTGGAGTTGAAACATTGATTTACGCGAGAACCCAATAGCAACAAGTGAAGCAGTATTTAGAAATTACAGCATTCCCGAGCTTAATGAACACAAACAACTCCTGAACTAATAATAGTTGAGGCAGCATTTCCTTTAGAGCAACATGCACAAGGGCAATGGTTTGAAAAACAGTGTGGTCAGCAACTTAAATTCAATAGTTGCTTTATGTCTCAGAACAGTAATTGCAATTACTAAGTATATTTAAAGGCTACCGCTACGGAATACTGAAAACACCGCGGGCTCATGGTAAACGGTAACCTTAACCGAAAGCTTGTAATAGCTGTAGCTATAGTATAACTTCCTTGACAGTACATGTACGTATGTCTAACTAGAGCAAAAGGGTGGGCAGACGATTTCAATGAATGTCGATGTAGGATAGAGCTTGAGTAGCTGAAACAGCAACCATTGAAACAGCGTTAAGAGCAACACATGTGGTAAATATTATAAAGTATTTGAGAACATGTAATAGTGGTAGCAACATACGGAGAAATAAATATATATTAGTTTAAAGTAATGATGGAAGCGATAGGTTAAGCCCTTGTTGGAGAACATGCAGTGGCAAATTTAGGGGGGGGGGGCGTGGCACAAGTTCTGACTCCCCCGCCTCTCTTTGGTGGAGTATACAATTTGCAGAAGATTGACTCGACTGAAATGAGCATTCAAAAGCCATTTTTAAGGGACTTAGGACCCCTTCTTTCTAGAATTTTATAGCTGCTGGGCCCCCTCTTTCAAATATTTCTTGATCCACTCCTGACATGCGTCATGGAGTAGAACTGAGGCAACACGCAATACAGTAGCTGCTTCACCCACATGGGTGCATTGGTTGTGGAGGGGAAGTTAAAACAAACAATCTGAGCACAAAGGCATTACCAACAAAATAAAGAGCAACAATCTGATTGTGCAACAGAGAAAGCAACAGTGCCGAGTGGAACTAATAGAAAATCAACAAAGTTCTTCCAACCTGTGTACAAGGAAATTAAGCTATATGTATGTATACAGAGACAGCGAATTATAATGTATGGCACGTTTGGGGATAACAGGGTTAAGAACGGTCTACAATCCTTTACAATTACTGTATTTACAAAAAGAGCAATTTAAAAGTGAAACTTACCTTAAGCCATAACCAGGCATTGGTAAAATATCGAGTTCGACAGGACACCATGAGTAAATCTCGCACACTTTGCCTTGTCTTTTTCTATCAGAATCCACACATCTGCCTGTCATTGTGCCTTCAGGAGTGCATAAAATTAGGACAAAAGAAAAACAAATTACTGTATTATGGAAAAATACTTTTGAGTAATACAATCTACTTGTAGATCTACATAATTATGTACAGTACCGCTCTCGAGTAACTTAACGTTTTCGCGCGCGTGCGAGTCGAGAAACTTGCGAGCGCTCTCAGACTAAGATGAGCTTCACGCATCACTGCAAATACACAGCGATAACCTCTGCATATTTATCAGTTTTCGAGTGCGTGGAACTCGCGAGTCACTCGCAAAGTACAAGTTTCAGCCTTTGACAAGCTGGATTTTTCGAAACAGCAGTTTAGTTTTGTGGTACTTCAACATGCTAATTTACCTTGCAACCGGAGTTGCTAAACTTTGTACGAAAGAAAATGTTTGCAAGCTAAAATATCGCGAGCCCGAACTCCACTTGTAAACATACTTCAAAACACCAATTCTTCCTTGCATCTTACAGATTACTGAGTTAAAATTCAATGTGTGCTCACGCTTACACATCGTAAAAACCAGCTTTGCCCTAGTAAAAGTTTCTGTGTTTCACAAAACACCTGCGGAGTAACCAAATCTGAACATTCAGTAGTTGGAGAGAGATAAGGTGAATCTGTAAGAATTTCTAAGTTTTGTTTCTATTACTTGTTTATAAAGTGTAATGTTGCCTTTGCACCACTTGTTACCAGAGTCATTGAATGTAACGTTATAATTCATTTTGTTTTGTTCTGCTTCTTCTCGATGTTTTCTGCGCTACTTTCAACTGTAAACAAAACAGAGGAACGTGACGTTTAAAATCGTCATTTGATTTATAGTTCATTTCCCGTCGCATATATACAAAAATGATTTTTTTCGATCTGAAACTCTAAAATGAGACAATTACTTAACCTTGTGTTAAAAGTAAGCAAAGTTATATTAAATTTGATGAATAAAAGAAAATGAGATATGGCATATACATTAAGGTTCAAAGTGGTCGGCGGCTACCGGGATGGCCACCAGTTTTAGGCCTAGTTTAGACATTTCACTGCACCGAACTTAACTATTTTGATTTGGCGCGTTGAAAGCACGTTGAAAGCTCGATGTCTAAATTGGCACACCGATGAAGAACTGTACCAGCACTTGGCGCGGTAGACCTGAGCAACCAACATGTTTTAGTCCGAAAGCAACTGGGTGCGGTGCTCGGTGGCGTGTCTCTTTGACCGTGCCAGACACCGCGTCAAATGTAGTTGAGTTCGGTGCGGTGAAAGCACGATGTCTAAACTAGGCCTGAAAGATCGGGTTATTTCGATATACCAAGTGACAATGAGCCCTAAGATGCGTCACAAAGAAGCAACAATGTACTGTCACTATGAAACAACGAACGATGGCACCTCACTTGGTATATCGAATATCACCCAAAAGCTTGATGTCTAAATTGGCACACCGATTAAGAACTGTACCAGCACTTGGCGCGGTAAACCTGAGCAACCAACATATTCTAGTCCAAAAGCAAGTGGGTGCCGGCGGTGCTCGGTGCCGTGTCATAAACCCACCGTGCTTTGACCGTGCCAAGACACCGCGCCAAATGGAGTTGAGTTCGGTGCGGTAAATTAGAGCACGATGTCAAAACTAGGCCTAATAATGCCGCGCATCAACAGCAAAACATTTCGGCCACGTTTAACAGATATTAAAACTAGGCATATTTTCTGAACGTATAGTAGATGCAGTGAAAACATTCAAACCTATTCCCATTCATAACGCAAAGCGATGTGAAACCAATTTGTCTCACTGTTTTATCGAAATTTCAATGACTCGATCAGCCATCATCAAACTGTTGACGGTCGAACTTAATTCTGACGATTTGGTTTACTGCATGCTTTCTGTAGTAGGTAATCTTCCGCTACTCTCGGCTTCTGGTGCAGCACCAGAATGTCTTGTATGGAATAATCTTCCCTCTTCGAAACAAACATTCGTTAATTTTTCTAAATTTTGACAACTAATGCAATTTGCTTGCGTCTTATTTGAATATCGAAGTATTTCAAACGCATGTTTCATACGATACTAAAACTTGTCCGCGATGCTTTTGGACTTTTTAAAACCAAAAACAACAGCACTCGCCAATTACTCGCGCATAAGTTGTCGAGGACTCGCGCGTGCGTGACGTAAAGTTACTCGAGGGCGGAACTGTACATACATTTGTATTACATCACAAATGTCAAAATTAAGAGTAGCTGGTAATTCATCACAATTTAAATATTCTAAACATCTGTAAAAGTGGCCCACCAAAGCTCACAAATGTCCACTTCTTGGACACTTTATCAGCCTCATGCCTGTATTTCCAAAGATGCCAACTCTCCAACATTTTACAGAAATCTCCTGCACAATGTACAGTATGTGATATGCAATGTTGGAGATATGATGAGAGGCGATGTGAACACTTTGTGAACACAGTTGTTGCAATAAAAGTTTTAAGGCCCTGTCACACTATTGCGTATGAGGAAAACGTATTAGTTGCGTATGAAATTCAAAAACGGATTTTCACACGCTCAGTGTGTCACTCGGAAAAAAGAGAATTGTTCGTATACTTACAGTTTTGAACCTAGGAGTAACGTTATAGGTAGCATATCGCTTGCGTAAAGCTAACGTATCGCCAGCGTACCTTACCTATGAGTAACGTACTGTACCTCTAGCGTAGCTATTGCGTTTTTAGCCTATTCCTAGCGTATGCTTAACGTATAAACCACACGTCCGAATACGCACAAAATTTTTAAGCTTGCTTAAACAAAGATATTTTGCCTCGCTGTATGCCAGCGTATGCCACCGTATGCGACTGTGCTTGAAACGTATACAACCTATGTCTAACGTTTCAGCTATCTTGACGGCAGTCGAATGATGATGATGACGTCTAACGTACTTTCAGCGTATGTTCATACGCTGGCATACGCTGTGCGATACGCAGTAAAGTGACAGGGCTATTAGCCACAAAAAACTCTCCAGCATTCAAAACAAAAGATGTAACTAATCCTAGGGGGATTGGTTTATACTCACTAACAAGCTTCACTTTAATTTTTTTTTTATTCTCGACTTCAATTGTAATCTTCTCCTATTAACCTTCAATGCTATTCCTAACATTTCTTGAATTACTATTTATTAACAATAGACTGCACCAAATGACCAGTTTGCTGCCTAACTTGATTAGCTTTGCTATTTTAGGTGGCAAGTGGTTCCTCAAAAATTTATTTTTAATTACAAAAATGTATTTTATGATGCAATTCAGAGGGCGCAAATTAAACATCTTGTCTTAATTTAATTAGAGGCACTGTATCAGCAATTGTAAGATTGTATAGATTTATTTTTTATACACAACAGATTCTGGGTTGACATAACAATTCATCAGCTAGCGGGATTGGAGGATACTTTGTTCACATATACCAGGTCTGGAAGCTTACACTTTCTCCTCAGAATTTTTGAATTAGAACTATGAGTTCTACCGGAATTAGTACATGTAGCATAACTACATATTAACATTAATAACTACATGATTGTATCTTCAGTTCAGTGTGTTCTCACCATGCCCAGTGTACACTGGCTTCCCCCTTTCACAGATGTTGTGAGCAGTGCAGTTTACATTCGGAGATTTAGGATCTTCGGGACATGTGCCTTGCGTCTGGTTTGGCGTGATAATCATGTTGGTGGTCACAAAAAATGCATTGTTCTCCTAAGAAATTAAGGACATTACAAATACATGTAATTAGAAGCACAGGATGTATCAGTCATTCCATACAATTACCAGTATGTAATCAATGACCAGTACAAGTCGCGTACATGTATGTACCAAACTACAACCCAGCCTGGCTTATATTTTTTAGCTCACTTTCATTCAATCACCACTGATTTCATAAAACTTTCAAAAAGTATCCATACCCAGGCCATCACAGAAGAAATCTTGTTCAGCAACCCTTCCCCCTCTCCTGGAACTTCTAGTTTGAGCCTACAGTATTTATGAGTCGCCCTCTACTCTGAGAACGAAAGATCCCATTGGATAAAAACACAATACCAATAGCCAAAACCTTTAGCCTAAAACTGACCAACCGTAAAGAAACACACAATAGCTTATTGTTAAAAAGTGTAAGTTATTGTTATTGTTATTGTTTACTGACCAATGGAATACTTCGTTCTCAGAGTAGAGCCTTACTGGTATTTATTGCTTTTAAAAACTAAATGGTCCTAGAAATTTTCATTTTTCTCTGTTTGTGGGGAGTTCAAAGTACATATACCAGTGACAAATGTTATTTTGCAATTGACAAAAATGTCTGTCCAGGGTAAAGAAATAGACATTATTTTAGAATATGGCTTCTATAATGTTACAGTACTTAAAGGCCTCCAAATTTTGACATCAGAGAGAAAGAGAACTGAGGACACCCAATTTGTGATATTCTCACCCTGGGAGCGAGAGAGTATACATGTACCATCCATCAAATGACTACCACGATTTTTCAGGGGGTATTGCATACCTCAAGAATCAGGACAAATAGTGACTAACGATGGAATGATTTGTCATGCAAGTGCTTGAGACACAAGGGGTCCGCGGGCACACTTGCCTAGAAATTTTTTTCTTGATCCTCAAATGAGCTAGAAATGCATTAAAACTGCCAATCTATCCTAGCACCACTGCATCATTACTTTTTTGGATCATAACTTTTAGGACTTTAACATTTCCATCAGGTGTCCAGACATTTTTGGTTCCTGTAGGGCGAGGAGTGTGCAAATCTCAGGCTTTCTCCTTGCTGACAAGCCTGTCATACACATGTAAGAATGTGCTGCCATTTTAGGCCCATTTGGTTTGAAAAGGCATATTAATTTTATATGATAATATTGTGCATAAAAAGTCTGAAAATGAATAAGGTTTTCTTAATTTTGCTCAGAAACAGCATATGCAGAAAACTGGATTTTCGGGTCTGAAAAGGGTTTATGGTCTTTAAGCTTGAGTGAGATTAAGCCCCAACCCCCAATTACAACCCCCCCCCCCCAAAAAAAGGGAGAGTTCTCACCTCTGGTGGAATAACATAATCAGAAGAGTCCCACAGAAAGTGGTTTCCATACAGCGGCAAAAATGTATTGTTTCCTGTCAGGTTTGTTAAGGCCACACCCTTCACCTTGGTCGTCACAGAACTGTATGGAGTTTCATTTTCTTGGTACCCTTTCTTGTAAATTATAACAAACCTGTAAAAAAATTAAAAACAGAAACTATTGAAGTACTGTAACGTAGGCACATTGGAAATGAGCTTTCAAATAGTGGACAGTCAAGTTGTGAAAAAAACGAGGACTCAGCTCAAATCCAACAGGTGTGAGTGGAATAATATCTGGGTGCATAAAGATACAGGTAATATGGATTTCTATCACCCAGTGTTTGAAGCAATATATAACATTATTTACAAGTGAGTGCAGTGAATGAGTGTGGTAAAGAATTAGAATGTTCACAAGGATGCAACATTTGTTCCACATCTCCAATAAACTATCATAATTGTCCTTTTATCATTTGCATTGTTATACTGTACATATAAACTACTCACAAAATGAGCATTTTAAAGGAGTTCTCCATTGGCCAAAGTGGCAAAGGAAAATGGCGCAAAATTGGCTGAAAAAAATCATCACTCTTTTTTTGCTGTTTAGAAATGTGCAAAACTACTTGTAAGCAAAATGTGGTTCTGAATAAATGAGTCTTCGAGATATCACTGGGAAATCGTTTGGACTTTAGATTTGCAATGACAACAGCTGATTCATGATGGCAAGAGCAGTCTAAGTGTTTTTTTCTGAGAAAAAGTTGCTCATTTTTCATTGTTTTATAAACAAAAAGGTCCTTTTTGGTTCACTAAAGGCATTTTAGCAATTAGTCTTAGTTTCCAGGTTTTTTGACAGATTCATATTATGTAACTTCTAGAGACTTGAAGGGTGGAAAACCATACCTAAGTTCAGAGTTCAAGTGAGTTTAGGTCATCTTCGCAGTGCTCATGCAGGCACTCTGTTCAATTCCATTGATTGCTTCAAGCAAACTTCACTATAAAGTGAAGTTAGTTTGAATGTATTGGCTATCGACAAAGTGCCAGTTTGCTCCAACAGAAAAATTCTTCCAAGTTTTCTCTCCACTCACAGCCGCTCGAGCTAAAGCTCAAACTGGAAGCAAAATTTTTTCCGAAGATTACCTCACTGGTCGTGGACCTTTTTTATGTCACTACTGGGTTTTTTTGTCTGGAATCTTCGGAAATGCTCAGTTTTTGCTTAATTTTGCACATTTCTAAGCAATTCTATGGACAGAATGAGTGGCATCACAGGCAAACAATCCATAAAGTTTGAGAAGATCTGAAAATCTCAATACATACATTTGCTGTAATTATTTGACCTGTTGACTGAACTCATACATTTACTGTAATTTGAAACCGCATAATGTGACTCATACATTTCCTCACCATAGTACCATTATATATTGGTACTATGTCAAAGAACATTAACAAGCGAGAAAACAAACCTTCCGAAACCCCTTCAAGAGACTAAAGACAACTCAAAAGGTTACAGATAATTGAACTTTATTTTTCTGACTTTCTTTATTTTTTGTTTTGGAGTTTACGGGGGGAATACATAGCATTTAATGGAGGGTTTCTTTCAATCTCTGAAAACGGAAAAATTTCCGTACTGGAGCGTACTTAATTATGCATGCATAATCATTAATTATACATGCATTTCCTTTGTTTAAAGAACAATGGATTGTCTCGTGGGTATTGCATAATTT
>JAOBRG010340138.1:0-14584 GCA_027574985.1 Umimayanthus nakama | reverse complement strand
CGGTTCTTAACTTGTTCTTATTTTTTGGGCGATTTCAGCCTCAGTGTTCTTATTAAGTTTGTTCTTATTAAAAAAAAAAAGTGTAGCTAATTTAGAATCGAACAAGGGTGAGCAGTAAGTCTTGCAAAACTGGAAATAACATGGACAACCTCGAGATTCGTGATGGTATTTATACCTACAAGAGTTTCAAGTAAATGGGTTAAATGGCTCGAATTTTCAAAGGTTTTGTCTGGATGCATTTAAAACAAATGCTTGCCTTGTTATAAGTCGCTTAACGAGCAACAAGGACGATTGCGCGATTCACAGAAGCGAAAGAAAACTGACATACGCCGCAGCTTGTTTAACAACACGCTGTTTTTTTATAAGAACCCGTAACTTTCGGCCGAGTTTGGAATGTTTTTAATTTTTTGGCGCCGGATTTCAGCCTCAAAAAATATTGTTCTTAAAAATCACTCTTAGGGCTAGGGGCAGACCATCAGATCTTCGGGGAGGAGGGTGGGCAGTTACCAGAAAAAAATCGTGCAAGGGAAAATAGTTAGAAAACTGAAAAATTATGCAAAAGTGCGACCACTATAAAAAATCCCAGCATTTCCAAAAAAAAAAAAATTTAGCCCCAAAGCTACCAAAAACAAATCCTATACAAAAAACTACCCACCCCTCCCTGGAGATCTGATTGTGCGCCCCTTACTTCTTGATTCTCTCAAACGGTGGATAAGTTGTCCGGAACTATAAAACTCAGGACAAGTTTTGCCCTTCAAACTTTGGTTGAATCGTTTTGACCACCGTTGTCCGTTGAAGAATTTGTGTTGACTTGCTTTCGAAGTTTGAGCTCGCCACAAGTCGATGCAAGCCGTACAAAGCTGGTGGCCAAACGAAAAACCAAGTTGAACGCAAGTTCAAAGTTTGCATTGACTTCCAACAACTGGCATTTCCGCTTGGTTTCCGGGGCTATGAGCTGACATCACCGTTGATAAAGTAGATGATTAGCCAATAAGAGCACGCGTTATATCATACATATTTTCTCGGATTCACATTCGTTATATTATGCATTAACTGTTCCAAACCTACTGTACTAACAAGAAAGAGAGACATTTAGTATATTTAGTCTATTACAGGTATTTTCAAAAGCTTGACAAGGGAGAAAAAGCAAAATTGCAGGCAATTAAATCTTATGTTAATGAAGGCAGATTAATGACAGATATTAGATAGAAAAGCAGACAAGCAAATGGATAACAAAAATTCGAGAATATAATCGAGAGAAGATTTCTTATTAGAATTAGAATACTTCGTAAGTTTTACAGATTCCAACGAATCTATAAGAAAGAATGATCCTCTCCTTAATATTTGCCAGTGATAGTAAGTAATATTTCAGGGTTGCCACACATGCACCAGAATGAAAAAAATTCCCTGACTTTTCCTTGACCTAGATCGAACTTTCACTGACCTTATAACATGGCAATTTGTACAGAAAACATAACATGCTTCACATGTTTTTTAGTTTTTTGTTTACACGTTCCATATGCTTTCCTCATTCTCAATTTCCTTCTATTCCTCTTGTGACTTGGTGCTCGTAATATCCAAAACAAAATAAATTTCACTGACTTTCCCCGACTTTGAGCAAAATCCCAAAGTTTCCCTGACCAAATTTAAAATTCACTGACTTTTCCCTGACCTTGAAAAAAATTTCGTCTTTCCCTGACTTTTCAATGACAGTGGCAACCCGGCTGTATTTGAAGATGAGTTGCTGGGTGTGGTTTGAGAAAAACAGGCCAGAATATAATAGAACAGAATAGAATAAAACAAAATAGAATGTGTTAGAATAAAATAGAAAAAAACTGAATGGAGTAGGATACAGAGTAACGTTGAATAGAGATTATTTTTGTAAACTATCAAAACGACAAAAGGCAACTACGTTGCGAAGTGTCTCACGCACTATTTAATAATCCAGAGCTTTGCTTTAAAGCGAAAACAAGATTCTCTGTCAAAATAAACTTGTAGTAACCACTTAAATTCATCTTGTCAATTTGACTTGGCAGCAAGGCTTTCGTCTCACAGCAATGTTGACATGGTCATAATACGAGACACTAGTAGCTAAAGATACTGTCCAATACTATTACTAAACGCTTGATGTGAAATGCTTGGTCTATAGTGAATAGTTAAACAAACAAACACATGACTAAAATCTAAAATCTAATCTTAATTTTTTAATTCAAAAACTTTAGTTTAGTAACTACGCCTACGTTCTGATTGTCAGTTAACTTTACATTGAACGCAATATTAATGTATGAGAATATGATTTCACCCCGTAGAAAGAATATCTCTTTAAGACCAAGTATTCACCAGCTCACGACGGCATTCAAGAGTTCGACGTGAAAAAATTCGATAGGTTATCCCAGCCGATAGCGTACCCCATTTTCAAAATAACTGTTCTCTTTGTCCCACTGAGAAATTACATTTAACGACCAAACAAAATGTCGCACGACAGTGTTTCTTCCAATTCGCTACACGTTTTATCAATAAATTTCTTTAATAAAACTGATAACACGGCAGTTGCTTCATTTTTCTTTTGAATACGCAAGTGAAGGCCAACGATCTGTTGCGGTCCACTTTCTTTTTTAATCTATTACAGTTGAACCCCGGTAACTCGAATTACAAAGGGAAATAAAAATTACTTCGAGTTATCAGGTTTTGAGTGATCGGGGTTTTGACCAAAAAGACAAGAAACACTTGGTTAAAGTGGTTTCATGCTTGTTCATGTTTTATTGCAAGATTTCCAGCAAAACAAGAGCGTAATTTACACGACAAAAAAAAATAAATAAATAAAAGCATGAAAACCACAAGTAGAATAAAGTAACTACTCTTCAGAATGTTTAGCTTTAACATTTGCTGAAAAAGCTATTCACAAATGGACTTCGAGTTATCGAGGGTAAAATTACTAAGCAATGTACCCTAAGAAAGTAAACATCGCTTCGAATTAGCGGGGTTTCGAGTTATCGGGATTCGAGATATAGGGGTTAAAATTACAGTAAAAATATATGAGGCAAATCCAAGGGAAATTAGTTCTGCTTCGAGTTAGCGGGGAATTCGAGTCACCAAGGATTCGAGTCATCGGGGTTCAACTGTATAAAGCAAGTTTAGTCCTCTGCATGCAGTAACATAGCAAATAAAGTTCAGTGTCTCCGTCGCATTTGTAGCAATTGCTGTGTTCAGGAACTTGAATCTGTAAATTTTTTAAATTTCTTGTTAATGTTCTGTATTATGTCCTTCCAATAGCGTCGACTTGTACAAGCGCTAATATTAGGGCCCTTAAAGAGACGTTTTCCCGGAGTGACTCTTGTCAAGATTCCAGCAGTTTGCTCTCACATTCTACAACATGTACAAAACTACCATCCACGACAACCTGTCAGCATGCTGTTATGCAGCTACAGATGTTTCAGTTTGGGAGAGAGCACTTGGTTGAATCTTGTTTGGCCTGGAACCTGAAACAAGCAAAGGTGTAATGCGTTGCTGCTAATGGAAGCGTTGTGTCATTGTGGTCTTCCTAAAATAATCTGAGACATTATAATAATCGTAGCGGATGCAGGCAGAAAGAACGTCTTCGGAAGCAGAATCGGGAAAATGAACCAATCACACTTCTCATTCCCAAGCCAAAAAACAGCCAAAAAGCTAAACCAATCACATTTCTCGTTTCTAGGTCATACCTCTAGTTTGCTGCGAGACCTGGAGTGTGTTTCATTTGTATGATTTGGCTAGTCTGCTCAGTCAATTCTTAAATAGAACATTGCATGTTTTCTCACAACTGGTTCTGTCCTGAATTGCCGCTCAGTTCTCCCGCTCCGGTCTACCAAAGCGCGGGTGTCTGGCGAGTTGTGGCGGGAAAAACATTTCGCTATCTTTGTGATTTGTTTAATTCTACCGCCGTAGAGGAGAGTGTGCGCGAGTTCACACAACTTGTAGATCTGTGGTTGGTAAGCCGTCCTGACCTTGACCTTTCCAGACGTATTGGACAGAAGCAATATATTTCGGCCGGCTAGACCGCTAAATTGGAAAGCATTCAAAGACCAAAATACCAAGAATGAGGTTTCTGCTTTCGCCCTGTCAACTCTGGTGCTGTCCCAAATTAACTCCAGGTTAACAGAAGTTGTGGGTCCATAGAGCAAGCAACAGCCGGGTTTTTATGAACTTGCCGCTGAGGGAAGGGGGCGCTGACATATTTGTAGCTGTATACGATATCTTTCGACTAGCTCAAGTTAAAGAGTAAAATAAGTTTCAAGCACAAAATATCTTTGCATCGTGGGTAATTTCAATTAAAATTGCAAGTGTTTCTCGACTGAAAAAGCGGTGATGAAACGATCCTGTTTCACTGAGATGCACTCTAAACTAGACAGATAACTGCTATTTTGAAAGTCGTGTAGTGATGAAAACTGAGATCACGAGAAAAATCATACCTCACCTTAAACAAATGTTTCGCGACCATTAGGATTCAGCAGCTACTTCTTCGTTCTTCCCTTCCTCCTTCGTCTCTTCCTTGGTCTCCTGCTCCACGGGTTTGTCTCCTTCAGATTTACTTTCTCCTCTCTGAGTGATGGGATAATGAACATTTTTTAGTGACTTTCTATTATAAGGAAAAATGTTGTCTGGTCAAGTTGGTGTTATGCATAACCATTTTGTGTTTGTGAGCGTGTGTGTGGGTGCATATGTTTGTGCGTGTGTGTGTGTATGCGCGCGCGTGCGTGTGTGTGTGCGTGTGTCTGTGTGCGTTCGCGTGCGTGTGGGAAGGGGAAGGTTGATGTTTTTGAAGATAAACTAGATATCTTGTAAGCGTTTTCTTCACTGACCGCGCCTTGTCAAAGCATGTTTGAAACTGCAGAAAAATCCGATGAAATACTGTATACAAGTTCGAAAATGCAAGGAAGGAAAACAGAAATATTCGGACTGCAATTTCTTGAGACGGAACAAGTTTTGGACACAATACAATATACCAAGCACAGGTAGGCAACTGAAGTGGTATGAGAACATTTTGACGAACATATGTACAAAGTAAAATGACTAAGTCCCTCATCGGGCACCCACACGGCAAATACATTAAGCAACATTTTGGATTTATGTTTTTTTGTTCTTATACCAGTAAGGCTCTACTCTGAGAACGAAGTATTCCATTGGTCAATAAACAATAACAGTAACAATAACTTACACTTTTTAACAATAAGCTATTGTGTGTTTCTTTACGGTTGGTCAGTTTTAGGCTTAAGGTTTTGGTTATTTATATTGTGTTTTTATCCAATGGGATCTTTCGTTCTCAGAGTAGCGGGCGACTCTCTTATACTGATGCTGCAACTATTCGTGTTCAGTTAAACAAAAACCTGTATGTGCCTGTAATGGTATGGGAATGAGCCCGCTTCTAGGCGTTATGTCAGCACAGTACATTGTGAAAGTACACCCTTTTTATAAGAACGTCGAGTTTTTCGACTGAGGCTGAACGTTCTTAAACATTTTCAGGATACCAGCCTCAAGTGTTCTTAAACATGTTCTTAAAACATCTTTAGTTTTGTTCAATGATTAGTTTTAAAGTAATTGTTGTAATCTGTGTTATTTCTGAGAGAAAAACTGTACTGATTTTCTTGCCAGTTTGTCTCAAGAGATATGCTTGTAAGAACTGCGATTTGGTAGATAAAAAACATGTGATGTGAAATTGTTCTTTAGTCAAGAAGTCTACCGAAAAGCAAACTTTTTAATAACACTATGAATTACTTGCAATAGGTTATCATCATAAATAAATGTTCTTCACCTTTTCAAAGCCTCAGCATGTTCTTAACATGTTCTTAAATTTTTGGCGATTTTCAGCCTCATGTTCTTATAAAAAAGGTTCTTATATTAAAAAAGAGTGGAGAAGAAGATCCACTAAGATCACTTTCAATTTATCCGGTTTGGTCAGCTGAAAAGAACTGGTTCTGGCGGCTTATATGGAAAGGTCCAACGCGTGCGTGTGCATTTTTCCCGCCACAACTCTCCACACTCCCGCGCTTTAGCCAACAAGAGCGGGCGATTTTTTTTCTACGTCCACTTCAAGTTCAAGATGGCGGACGCTTACTGGAGCTGCAACATAGCTCAAACTGAGACTCGTACTTGGAAAAATTTCAAGAAAAAATAGAAGTTAAAAATGCCGAAGAAAGGTGGGCATGACGAGTCTCGAACGTAGGACCTCATAAACGGGAGTTACTGTTCACTACCTCTACCCATCATTTTGCTGCCAACATTTCACATTATTTTGTATGTCTATCTAAAGTTCTGACAAAAGTATCCTTGATCCGACCCTAACCTAACTAGCCTTATATAACCAAAAACAACCATCGATAGCCCTATTCTCGAAGTGCGCGTAAAAAATAATTCGCCCGGACTGGAATAATGGAAAGGACTCTAAGTCACCACACCTCAGTTGTCTGTTGTGCCACGTCTGGTTGGTTGGCCTCTGGTGCTGTAGGAGGTTCGGGTTCCTTCATCGGAGACAGGATCACTTTACCAATGTTCTTCCTCTCGTGCATCCTGTGCATAGCTTTGTCAATCTGAACAAAACAATTGTAGTATAAAATATTTTAACTAAATAGGATGCTTGAATAGAGATCGGCCTGATCGAACGTCGAGAAAGCCAAGATGGCGGTGGCAGAGCGCGCGAAAACTGGGGCGAGGGCAAAGACTACCGCAGTATACTTTAAATTATTTACATGAAGTTTTCAAAGAGCATAAATTTCACCACATTTACACTAACTACAACAAATCTCGGACTGTTTCTTTCGGCTGAAAAACGAAATATGTCGTTACACTTTCCCAACTCGCGATGTTATGTGGAATGTTAGTTTACATCAGAACGAAATCCATTTGGGCCTAATTAGTGTTTCTGAGCCAAGTTTTAACTAAAAAGGAAAACATTTCTCGTCATATATTTAAAGCGAGACTCATCACACATGTAGGCACATAGTTTTATAGCTAACGATTCTTAAACCTACTTTTCCGATAATATTTGAGAAAACTAGTCTTAGAGGGGGTTTGGGAGGATAATGTCCTACAGAACTACACGAAAACAAACTCGTCTTTCATCCGAAAACAAAAATTCTTTCTTTCCCTATTATATAAAAATCACTACCAAAAACAAAAGTTAAGCTCCAACTTGACAACTGGTGACGTCATTGATTAGAAACCCAGGGCCGTGACAGGGTCTCTCCCCCCCCCCACCGGGGCTCTGCTCCTCCTCCTTTTTCTTCCTTTCCCCTCTCCCCTGGGTTACAGAGGATACTAAACGGTTGACAGTCTGAAGAGCAACAACGTTTCATGCATGCATGAAGCAGTTAGTGAGTAAAGACCTGTCTACCGCATGTTTAAATCGAAGCTAAAAGCGAATTTAAGAAGTACTAAAAGTTAAGCTTGTACAAACGCTAAATCAAACTATTTCCGATAAAATAAGTTAACTTTCAAATTTTTGACTTAAGATGAACACTTTCCGTCAAGTTTAATGTGTACAACTAACAGTTTGACAGAATTCACTTTACCTAAAACTTTTAGACTATTTTTTAAGCTTTTGCACGTGCACCTATTTATTGTATCTTATTATTTACATTCAGTATTTTAACCGCAGCACGTTTGTCAGGTGATGGTCGGACCTGTTGTTGACTGACAAATTTAGTAGATTTATAAGTAGCTCATTTGAACCAGGCCCAGCCAGGTCTCATGCATGCAACTAGCCGACAAAACATTGAATGCTCTGGAAACACTTACATCCTCAAAGGCCCAGGTGGTGTCAATTACAGGTTTGACAACCCCATCATTGTAGAGCTTGAAGATATCACTCATAGCATCTGTGATTAGATTCTTGCAGTTTCTCATCAACTTTACGAGGTTGAAACCACAAACACTTCGATTGTCATCTATCAACTTCAGTGGGCTAAAGTTAACCCCTTGGAACCACTGAAATATTGAGTAAAATAAATAATTATCATTAGGACATACAAACTTGGTGATATTGGTATTATATTTCAAGCAACCTGATTGGTTCACTCTCCCGTTAATGGACATTGTTCACCTAACGGGGAGTGGATAACTTGCAAGGTGAAGCAATTGCCTGCTTTAACTCACCAGTTGTGCGGTAGTGATACAAACAAACATTTTGCAAACGCTTACTTTTCTTTAAAACGGGCGTCTAACTACCGAGTTTGTATACGCTAATATAATTATTCTCTTCAATCTTGGTGAGTAGTGGCTTTTAGGATCATTCACCTTAACGCCGGTTGTTACGAAAACTAAGACCCACGAAAACTAAGACCTAAGACCTAAAACTAAGACCAAAACCTAAGACCAAAAACTAAGACCAAAAACAAAGACCTAAAACTAAGACCAAAACCTAAGACCAAAAACTAAGACCCCCATTTTTTTCTTTCTTTGGCAGGGTCTCAGTTTTCATATTTTACGAAAACTAAGACCAAAAACTAAGACCCTATATTTTTTACGTTTCTATGGTGACTATTCACATTGCAATGTGTTAAAATAGTTAGCAATGGCGTCATTTCTTTATCTACTCGTGGCTGGTGCAGAGTTGGCTCTCACGACCCACTCCAACACAGGGTCTTAGTTTTCGTTTTTTACGAAAACTAAGACCAAAAACTTGGACCCCCTTTTATTACGTTTCTATAGTGACTATTCACATGGCAATGTGTTAAAATAGTTAAGAAGGGAATTCGACTGTGGTACAAAATGAATGAAAGGGGGCCAGGCACTGCAACTAATTTACCTCGCATATCAAGGTTGCAGCACGTGGGAAATCCAAACCCAAAAATAGCCAAAATAAATCCTTTTGGTCAATAGTTCGGTGCACATATAATGTTTCACCTAGCAGCCTGAGTCCAAATACGTTAGGAAATAACGTAGCATTGTAACAACGCGATTATAGTCAAGGTGTTGTAAAATTAACTACACTGTATTAAACATGAATTTTCGAAAAGTTATGTTTACATGCGACTTCTGTGTGGAAAATGTTCACATGCATTAAGTTAATGCGAATTTGATAAGTACAAGTACACGTATATGTGCAATATTTTATATAGCAACCGGCTGTGCTCTTCACAAGCTAAAAAACAACTCCGAAAGACAAAAACTAGATGGCATGATTATAATACCACAAAATAGTTCATTTTAACAAGTACGCAGATGTTTTTCGAATCTACATATTTTTTTGTTGCAGATCTGAGCATTTGAGCGTTCACACCTACCGTTTTAGTTTTACTTCGAATAAACGCCGCAGTCTAAGAGCAAAATACTAAAAATCGCCCCCTCATAATCTTTATTTAAACACGGTAAAATCATCGGTCATAAAATGGTATTTACAATTAATTAAAACTATAGTCTTAAGCTCAAAATCGAGCAGCGAGAGTAATTTGAGGGCAAATTATGACTCCAGATCAAGCGACCTAAGAAGTAGGTTGCATTTGGACCCCCTTTGTGTACGTTGTAAAAAGCAAAAAGCAACTTTGATGTACAAATCCCTTCATGGCCTTGCTCCCTCGTATTTACAGCACCTTTTTGCATCTCATCACACAAACCATGATTTGCGCAATTCTGATCACAAACTATCGCTTCCCACTATCATAAGAGAAGCTTTTCTTATAGTGGCGCTAACTGAATATGGAATGAATTACCATTCCATGTTAGATCAAGTACGTCACTCGTTCGATTCAAAAGGGAAATAAATAAATTATTTTAATTGGCTACCCACGCGGCAATCATGTAAAGCAGTTTGGTGTCTTTTATTGGAAGCATTCGAGGTAAAGAACAATGCTGAGTGAATGTTATTTTCAGCTTTTAAGTAAAACAGAGCAAATATTTTAAATTCAACACTGTTTTAAAAAGACGCCGCCCTCCAGTCATGAAAAATTTAACAAACGCCACGGCGTTTATTTGAAGTAATACGGTATCTGGTTTCACTCCAGTATCCAAGACTCCTCTGTAGATGTTGTCAACAGAGCATGCGCAAAAGCTAATCACATCTGCGAATTTGGCGGCAAATTCATCACTTCGAACGTTGAGCTTCGTTCCTTCTTGTCCTTCTTCCCTCGTTTCTTTCGCTTTTATTAGTATTAATATGCCACAATCTGGACATCACGGTTTTTTTTGTTCGGTGACCATGTAAAGACCGAATCTGATGTTACGTCAAACCACAGCAGATATAAAGTGAACTTGGGGCTTACTAAAAATTGAGAACGTTTAAACAGAACTTGGGTTTGATTGAGTTCTTGCTCATTTTGTTGGCTTGCCCCTTTCAACAGCAGTGACTTGGCGACATCTAAAGTTTCTCTGGAAGTGCTCATGGAGCTAAAGTAAGCAATGCTGCTTGAATAACACAAACGTTTCAAAACGCTGCCACAGTGCAAAGGTCTGTTTTGTACAGTTAATTTTGATTTTCACTTTTAATTATAGCTGCAATAGTTTTCACAATTGATTCATTTTTCATGTGAAATCCTGAAACCTTAACTTTTAAAAGGGATAATGTGACTCTAGAATACACAATTAAGTAGATTATACCAATTGACGTAAATGCTCACAGTCTTGGTCATTTGCAGCACACTCTTTGTCTCCGAGATAGAGTTTGCTCCACCTGTTGAACGTTGATATTTACTATTAGTAAAGTTGCACTGGTGGTTATCGAAAATGGTGCACGCTAACTGGTCCAGAACTTCGTTTTCTTTTGATATAATCACCGCTAGGTGATTAAAGTAATGACGCGCACGCAAAACATGTTTAGGCGCGAAACTAAATATTTTTAAAAAGTTTGCTGTTTTTGTTATTTTCTCTCGAATAATCACTAGTGCAATTATGCTAAAACAATTAGTCACCTCAGACTCAGTGAATATCGCGATAGTCACCTCGACTTCGTCTCGGTGATTATTTGCCGGTATTCAAGTCGCCTTCGGTGGCTAGTTAAATAATGCAAATAAACTAAGTATCAAACATACACTTCATTTAGTCAGTACACGCAGAGCAGATTGATTATCTGGATTTTTTTCCAAAAAGTAAAGTCTAATCCCTTTGCAGGGCATCAACAAAAAAGTTTGGTCAAAATTTTTAAATATGGACCTTGAATTTCCCAGTCTATTCAGGAGCTAAATAATCACTATTTGTAAGAAAAGTTGTCTTCAGTAAACTCATGGAAACTCACGCAAAAGACTGTGTAAAAACATACTGGTAGAGAACACTTAGGTACAGTACATGTTGCCAGGGCTGTGATGCACTCCATAAGCAAACATTCAGATTGGTACTCCGCTCGCAGGGTAGGTAGCTGAGAACTTTGACACGTATAAATGTCTCTATATGTACAGCTACTGGAATTGTTGTTCAAGGACCTCTAAACTTGCAAGATTTAACTGATTTATTCATTGATTGGATCTTCCATCTGATTCCGGCCCTAAACCCTGGCACGTCTTTGGGACGTCTTTGTCACTCATTTAGGAACATCCTCCATTGAGACATTTCCTAGGCACTGTGTTAATCAGTGAAGGGGCTGAACAAAGCTTACCAAAATTTACTAAGATTCCAAGTGGTTTGAGCAGCTCATAGCTTTTTTTGGTGTCTGCTCCACTCAAAGGATCCAGAACAATGTCAACTCCTTCAGGACTAATCCTAGAGAAAAATGCAAGTTAACATAATAATTCATTAACTTTGTGATATTGTTAATTGTAATTTAATAATATTAGATAAACTATAGTTCAAAAGCTTTCTTTGAAACAGTTTGGCACTCACAATTTTTAAAAATCAGTTCAAAAAATACATATTGTTGTGATCTGAATTCCTACTACAATTCAATAAGGTTTACTTTGATATTTTATACTAGAACAAATCGAGTAAGCTCAAGACTTTCTGTCTTTAATTCACTTATCGTGGGCATTTCAGATGGTTTCATGCAAAGTATCTCAATCTGTCTCTTAACTCTGCAATCTTTAGTGTGTAAACAAATATTAGGTGCTGCAGCTCGTTAACCCTTTGTGGGTTGTATTCCTGCACCCTCCACATTGTGCTGTCTAATCAGTTTTCTTTCTTGTTAAAAAACTGTGGAAATAAACAAACCGTAAACTCTTTCACAAACAACAATTAATTAACTTGTCAAAACCTCTTTTGATATCTCATTTTTCTCCAGAAAACAATAATCTTTTCCCAGGGGATCCATGGGACTACCCTGCGGGGGACGGGGGGGTGGGGAGGGGACTTCATTCATTATGTTTCTAATTGGGTTTAATTCTGTGTACATAACAAAAAATCTTGTGTTGCTTACTTGCGAACAACCTCTGCATAGTCTAAAGTGTGATAATCAATGGCATGTGTTACTCCATTTTCTAGGATCGCCTCATGCTGCAACCAAATACATACGTGTGAGTGTAAACTCTCTCAGTACAGTCAGTAGTGTTTCAAATGGTAGTTAGAGCTCTTACAAGTCTGACTTACTCTGCATTCATATCAGGGTTCAATACAACATTTACACAATATACAGAAATTTGTGTTGGCTGTTTTACGTAGCCAAAATTTTTTCGGCTGTTTTTCAAGCAATAAAGTGCATGTCTTGATTGTATAATAACACACAGGTGAATTTAAGCCTATCAGAAAGCACGATTCATAGCATGTTTGTTTTTAAAATGGGCGTCGCATTGTTACATTTGTTTGACTTTCATTCTACATACACTAGAACCTGTGGTATGAAATTCCCAAACCTTTGATGCGGAGGAGGTACCAAACACTGTCACTCCATCAACACTTTTACACAACTGCGTAGCTGCTGTTCCCTACAAATAAAAAAGGAAACAAAGTTTACTATAAGAGCAAGTTCTTTATACAAGACAAATTTAATACTTGTCTACAGTGTATTTCACAATTTAAACTTCCTCTTTACTAAGGGCTTCTTGTACTGCATAGTTGGTGGGAGAATCCTTATATAACCCTTTACAGCCAGTCGTAGACATGTAGATTATTTAGGGGGTTGAGATTTATGGTATGTAAATTAAGCCCCTATTAATGTTCAGTTGTAGGGGGTTTGGAAGCAGAGCAGATATGGGGTACATATCCATCGCTCCTGCCAGCCTGATAGTTATGTAACTATGTAGACAGTACATAGTTACTGTTAGTTTAGCATTAGTACTGAGTGGAGACTAAGTTTTCCTTGTCCCAGGGTAGGGAACAAAAAAGCCAATCTGCCCCTTATTCTATATGTATCCCCTGTGACATCACACTGAAAGGTGCATTAGAGTGTACCCTTAACATGTTATATATATAATATAGAAATAAATGAAGGAAAGACAACTTCAATAAATCACTTGCTTTAGTACTATATAAAAGCTTGTTTCGAGAGGGGGTTGAGATTGTTTTATGCACAACTATACACCCGATGATGCGGGGCACACCATCATCTTGAACAAGCTTGTAGTAATTAAGCATGTGAACTGCTGAAGCTGTCTTTCCTTCAATTATTTCTTTAAACAGCTAGCCTGTGTTTCAGCACTTTATGAAGATGGAGGGCACATTTTACTATTACTTGTACTATATAATCGTATATAATATATAATTTATACATGTATGTGAGGTACAGACTACCTTGGCACAGAGTGTTCAATGATGTGGTATTAGAGCTAAGTATACATATGTAGTATTTATAATATATAGTTTTACATTATACCTTTTTTAGCATTTATGATACATCACTCAAAAACAGACTAAAAAAGTTCTGTCAATAGACCGCCTCAGCCTGATTCAGATCAAAATAATATAATTTTAAATAATGAGGGAACACAAAATTTTTATGACAATTCAACTACTAACCACTCCCCCTGCAGCAATGTGGATGAGAATGCTTTTACGCTTGCTCAGGTTAGCACAATGGAACAACAGGAAATACGCCGTCAAGTATGTAATGGGGATAGCAGCAGCTTCTTCAAATGACATGACTTCCGGAATAACAAAACAATAGTCAGCCATCACACAGGCGTACTCTGTCCATGAACCATATTCACCAACACAAGCCACACGAGCTCCAACCTGTACAGATTAATAGTAATGGATCTATAGTTAACAACTATCCCCCCGAAGTGGAGGTGAATAGTGAAATATATTCTACCAAGCTGCAACGTGGCAAGGTGAATATTTTTCACTAGGCACCGACACTGAGGGAGGTAGTTGTTTTAGTATTAACCAAACAGGTGGACTTTGTGTTTGCAGGAGTAGCTTCTAATGTCATTTGACGAATTTCCTCTTCTGCGAACAAGCCGCCATTTTGAAAGTTTTGCCTGGGGGTGAATATCTTAGGTTAGCATATACCAAACTAGTAAATAGTGTTTTTCGTGCGCTCTGATTGGCCGTGTGCAGTCATGCAAACCAGGAATATCCTAGGCTATTTCCTGGCTCGCATGACTGCACACAGAAGTGATGACATGGCGTCCTGGTTTCCGAAATGTTTAAGTAAAGCTCAAACTTCAGAAATAAATGGGAAATCCATCCCAATAAGTAAAAAGAAAGCCACGAAATCTGGTTTGGGTGTTTTCCGAGGGATAAAAGTTTTGTT
>JAOBRG010340137.1:3373-27808 GCA_027574985.1 Umimayanthus nakama | reverse complement strand
GTAGATTTCGGCAGTTTCTTTGAGGCTACGTATGTGGCAGCAATTTATATGTCTATAATATCAGTGCTGACTATAACTGCAAACATTTTTGTGTTGGCCGTTTTCATCAGAGACCCTACTAGGACGTTTCGTACCCCCACGGCTTACTTCCTCGCTGGCATAGCCTTGGCAGACCTAGCCACAGCAGCTGTGGTGGAACCTTGCTTCTACTACTGCTTCTTTAGATTGCGCTTCAAAGGGCCTGGTCATGTGCCTACAAGGCTCACCTGTTTGACAATGCTTAACGTTGGTCAGGTAGCGAGTGGAGTGACCATGAACGTGTCGTACATCACCGTGTTGGCCTTCACGCTCGCACAATACGTAGTGGTCGCTTCCCCGATGAAGATAGCACAGCGTGTCACAGCTAAGAGTGTGCTGATTCTACAGATACTTATCTGGGTTTACGCACTGGCATTTCAAACTGGATTTGCCCTGACTTCTGAATATTTACTTATGATGAAGGTGAACTTGTATTTACACAATATTTTATTGACAACCCTTATGTTAAGCTTACATGTTTTTTTATATCGAGCGTTCCGTCTTAAAATGGCGTTAAGCATGCGATTACAGTCAGAGAGTAGCAGACAAATGAAGGAAAACAAAACACGAAAAGTTCATCAAGAACGCAAGTTCATCGTGATAAACCTCTGCTTGATAACAGTGCTGCTTCTTACAAATGTTCCAAACATGGTTTGGTGGCTTTTACACGTCAATGGATTTGTCTCTTATGGCTCTCCAAAGTCTTTGATAGTTCAGCTGGCAATTGACTGTGTTCTTTTAACCAAATGTCTTCTTGATCCGTTTATTTACGTTTGGCGACTTCCAAAGTACCGCACTGCACTCCGCCAAGTTGCCGCTGCGAGAGTGACTGTTACCGCGTCATCAATGAAGAAAAGCAGTTTCAGAGAGGTTCAGCCACAGCTTTAGGACCTTTTTGACCAAGCAAACAAAGATGGTGAACAGATAGCAGCGCAATCCCGTTGCGTCCGTTTGCATGGACCTTAATAAGCAGTTTCTGCACAAATAAGCAGACGCGAAATGTTGAATTAAATTCAGCACTTCACATCTGGAGTGCTTATTTGTGCAGAAATTGCATTGTTAAAATATTAAAAAAGAACCCTCCCTGAATAGAATTTATTTCCCTCCTTTTGAAAACTATTAATCTTTAAGTCATTGCTTAGGAAGCGATTTTATGTCTTACAATTTAAACTAGTGTGTTTGCTTGTGAAAGGTTTGTAGTTTTAATGCTGTCATAGTGCCGGAAATAGAAAATGAGTAATTTTTTTGAAGGCCAAGTTCGGCTTTAAATCACTCAAGGGTTTTTATTATGCATTTGCAGCACATTTCTTAAAATGAAAATTTACCTGTCACACTTGTGACGTCATCAGTTGGAACATTTGATGTTTTTAAAATAACTCTAGAACTACAGACCTCGAAGAATTCGATTGTTATTTGAATGGCTCAAAATCCTCTAATTAAAAGCGCGAGTTTGACTTTTTCACGGGAGATTGGGAAAGCACAAAGGTTGCAACGCTCCAAGCTTAAAAAAGAGTGTTAGCTATAAACATGCTACCTATTGTCAAAATCTGTTGGTTATTCAGAGATGGAGCAAGCTACCTATTGTGATTCATTAAGCGGGATGAGGCGTCACATAAGGACTTGTCAAAACATGATTTTTGATCGCAGGTCCCACACGTTGGAAATGTTTTTGTTGTTGAACAGTAAATGGGATAATTGTTTCACCTTTTTTCTGTTTTCTAGCACAAAAACAATTAACTGATGAAGACCATAAATAAATTGTGCTCAGAGCCAAAGAGATCCTAGCAAAATCGAGACACGATAACAAATGTCTTAAAATTTTTTGACTGCGGAACCGCCAGTGATTATAATCTAGTACGTTGAAATTCAATTTGCATTTGAAAACGTTAAAAACAGAACTAAAACAGTTTTAGTTACACTTTTAGCGTTTTAAAAATACTGGGAATTGGAGTAAAACTTGAAAGCTGTTATTTAAAAGCTAAAGTGAGGTTTGAACATCAAGCTTTCGCTGAAAAAAACTCTGTTTGTATTACTCATTTTCTCTAAAATACTGTTATTTATATTAGAAAGGAAGTTTTAATATACATTTTGTACCGTTTACTTGTCGATTTTTTAAGTCAGGAACGTCACTCAACTTTTCTACTTTGATAAGGAAAATTTTGGTGAAAATTGAAAATTTTGACGGTTATGACGTCATTATGACGTATTAATGACGTCGTACACCAATTAAACTGGATCAAGTTAATTAGTTTATGGTTTTTCTACTACCTAAGCAAATTTCATTTCATTATCAATTATAGTTTTAGAGTTATGGGCCGCGGGTACTTCCCCTTCCCCTCCCCCAAATTTAACCACCCTCAAAATAGGGTTGATATCAGTTCGCTCTAGTAGAGCAGATGTTACTAATACAATTGGTCATTGGGTCATGCTCTTTCTTTTCGTTGTACTGTATTGCACTTAGGTGTTTTGACGTCACTACCAAGTCATCAATTAGTCCTTTTGAAGCTGTTTTAATTATTTTTGTTGTGACAAGATAATCACGACGGATACACAGTTTTAAGACTTTATTGACGCTATAAATGTTTGATAGATCTTTGTGGCAGTTCGTCACTCCAATTACAATGATGTACAAAATAATAATGACATCATATAACTGTTGTATTTCGGGTATGATTGTATTTCAAAATTTTTGTAAAACATTTACTAACATGCACCAAATATGTACGTAAAACTTTTTAATTTGAAGAAGGCAAAGAAGAGTTCTTATAATCAGAGTTAATAAATTAAAAATTTTCCCCTGGCTATTATAATGACAACTGTTATAAAAATTTTTTACAGCGAGATATTTGTTATTGAAATTTACTGGCTACATGTAAATGTTAAACTGGTTTAACTATGATTATTAGCGTTATTTTTAAAGCCATCTACAATTTTGCCTAAATTTACATTGACATATGTCCATCCTAAACACCGAAACAGTTTCGGCTTATACAAATTGTTAATGTTATCGACCTCTTGTAACAATAAATCTGCTACAATGTAGCTGGCTAATAAGTTTTTTCGCTGTAGCCACATCTAAGCTGTGAAGTGATCGGTTGTGTGACATTATCTCTACAGCGACCTTTTTCATTCGTTTTCTCTTCATTTCATTCGGTTCCTCTTTTGTAAGGCAATTTACTGATCTAACTATTTCATTACTCGTTGCGAAGTGTATTTGAAAATGCTGAGTGTTCATCCTACAGTCTTCGAGAAATCGGGACTACTTGAGGGCTTAGGGATATGATCTTCAAAAACTGCGAACTTCGGCTCTGAAACCTCACTTACAGTACTCTAGACGACTTTTCTTTCTTGTTGTTAAGATTTTTTGGTTTACGCTTACGTACATGAAAAGCACATTTTCATAACATTCAACATATGAACAAAAACTAATAACTTTGGCTCACTGTTTGTTGAAGCAAGTCTTCGAAGTCTTGAGTTTTTCTATGCCGATTGTGCTACGGTCAAAATTTGGGAAATGCAAGTCAAAATTGGAACAACTGGACACTCTGTAAAGGAAAGGATATTTAAAATTGTGCAATATAGTTAATAAATTTTTAAAAATATATACTGTAGATAAAAAATATTGTTAAATAAGAGTGAACCAAATTATGTACGTTCAAAAATCTTTATATAGATTGAAGAGTTTCCATCTTCAGACTGTCATAAGAAGAAACACATTTTGCGAAGAAGACAATTTGCACTTTTCTATACTAAGACTACATCCAGAATTTTATAGGAAAATTCATTGCCTTCCTTCGCCAGCCACTTCAAATCGGTGAACGTTTTTATTATAGTATACTTTTATCTTCACGAACTCTTCACAATGGTGAATTAACAGGTGAGTTTTGAAAGTTGTGCCTGTGAACAACCTCTTACGGCCCGGGTTATTAATCCAAAGTAACTACTTTTGTCGTCACTCGCTGTGTTTACTGTAGCTCACTTAAAAAGTGAACTGGCGACAGATTTGTTATTCCTTCCACTCAACTTGACGTACGTTAAACGTCGCAAACCACTTTAATAAGTTTGTAACGAACCTGGCTCGTATTCTTTCCCTTCGTTTTATTTGCTTGTCTGTCTAATTTCTATAATGAATTGCTTTAACAGTTGTAAAACCTTTTAGTTTTAATTTGTTATGTCGTTATGTTCTAGCTCTTTGAGTTGTTTTCCTTCGTACCAACAACGAAACCGGCATTAACGGCAGTCGCAGTAATTTTATTGTTATTTATGGCTTCGACCTTCATTTTTGTCGTTTTTGAATGCCTTCGTTTCTTCCTCCGTATAAGTAAATTTCCCGGCAGCATGCGGCTCACTTCTATCTGTATTCTTGATGCTTTTTTCTTCCAAATGAGATATTTCTCATCGTCTTTGACTTTGATTTTGTTGCCGTTTTCTCGTACTTGCAAGGATTGAAGGTTTTTAAGTCTCTCTAAAACTCAAACTTAAGCTCAAATTTCGGCAGCATACATTCTTGCTAAATTTCTCTAAATATTTTCTTTGAAAAAGGGCCTTTGGACATTAGTTTACAATTATTGTTTGCTATTTTGCCACACAAACTTAAAGAAAACATCGGCAATTTGACCCACACGTCGTCTCGACTCAGCGCACACTCAAATCATGCGATTCCATCTGAAATACCTTCTCATCTACTCGGGGATTAACCAATCAGCTTGCGAGATTCATCCGTTTCATGCGGTTGTATTCTGAATATGGAAAACAAGCTTCTCTGACACTATGTTCTTGCAACCGACTATCACTTGTTTCAGGCTCAGATCAGGTCATTCATTTATTTGAATCTAACTCTAACTAAAATTTTCACCTCATGATTGTTACGACCTTCTAAATTTGACAAGGATTGGTGATAATGTTTTATCTCCTTGCATACACATGCAAATGACTAGTTGTCGGCGATTGTGTGAAAAGATGATAGAGTTATCGTAGATTTACTCTGTTCGCCACGATTTAAAAGGCCTAAAGCCAGGACTGAACCTCTCTGCGGCTTCTTCTCCTTATTGACAAGGCGACAACCATTACAGCCGCAGCAGCAGACTTGGCGGAGAGCGGTGCGATAGTTTGGTATTCGCCAAACGTACACAAATGGATCAAGAAGAAACTTTGTAATCAGAATACAATCAATAACCAGCTGAACTATAAAAGTCTTTGGTGAGTTATTTGGGATAAATTCATAGAGACGTAGAAACCACCAGGCAATGTTTGGAATGCCTGTAATAACCAACAGCATTATCAAGCAGAGGTTAACTAAGAGGAACTTGCGCTCTTGGTGAGCTCTTCGTATCTTGCTTTCCTTCACTTGCCTGCTACTCTCTGACTGTAGTTTCATGCTGGACGCCATTTTTCGACGAAAGGCTCGGAATAATAAAGCGTATGAGATGAGCATGATGATGTTCAAAGCAAAATTGTGAAAATAGAAGTCCATCTTCTTCATAAGCAAATGTTCAGCATAAAAAGCAGAGGTAGTTTGAAATGTCAACGAATAGATCCAGATAAGTAGCTGTAGAATCATCCCACTCTTAGCTGTGACACGTTGTGCCATCTGAATCGGAGGAGCGACCACCGCGTATTGTGCAAGTGTGAAGGCTAGCACTGTGATGTAAGACATGTTCATCGTCACTGCACTTGCAACCGCACCAACTTTAAACATTGTCCAGCACGTAATCCGTGTAGGCACATGGCCACGCCCCTTGAAGTACAGTCTAAAGAAGCAGTAGTAGTAACAAGGTTCCACCACAGCGGCTGTAGCTAGATCTGCCAAGGCTATGCCAACGAGAAAGTAAGCGGTGGGAGTACGGAACGTCTTTAATGGGTCCTTGATAGAAACCGCCAAAATGAAGATATTTGCAGCTATCGTCAGCACAGAAATTATAGTCATATAAATTGCTGCCCGATAGGAATCCTCAAAGAAGCTTCCCTTATCCACTCGGTTGATGTAAGGTCTTGTCCAGTTTGAGAGACTGTGGTTAGTGTCGTTAATGGTGCTTGAGATGTTGTGGTTTGAACTGAGCGATCCGAAGTAGGTTGTCCAGTTCATGGTAAAATTATTAAATGGTTTTACAGTGAAGATTACTAGGTTTATAAAGACTTATAAAGGGTAACAAGTCAGTTATGTTTCGTCCTTTTGATTTGGTTGGACGGAAATCCCATGTTTGGGCCTATTGTGGCCTTTCTGCGCTTCACCACCAACTCTGTAAATTTCGAAATATTGCTGCCTTTTCTATTGATTTATTGCACCTGCTGCGACAACAACAAAACACCCTAAAAATGAATTTGAGTGCTAAAATGAACAATCACTTTTGTCACCTGATTGGACATCGAGCGATAAAGCTTGTTTTCTTTTAAGCTTTTTAAATTTCATAAATCCTCTATTAATCTAGAAGGTAGGTAGTTAATTTTATAGGTAGCTAATAATAACATCATCGATTCAACTACTAAGATCTTAGATTGGCTACAGTAACAAGAAATACAAAATAATTTGAACTTAGTTTTTTTTCTAAAGGAAACAGGAAGTTGTGTTTGTCTCTTTCTGTGCACAAAGAGATTGCTTATAAATTATTGAACTGACATCACTTGTATGGTCGACAATGCTTCAGAAGGTGTGTTAGTACCTAAGGACACTTTTAACTGTGAACTATCAAGCTAAAAATAAAGCAACAAAACCGGGGCAAATAGACCGTTTTTTAGCATGTGTTTTTATCAATTTGGAAAAATTTGCTAAACTGCTAAAGGTCCCTTGAGGTACGAGAGTCACTAGCTTAGAAATACCGCTACTATCTTCCTTTTGCACGCAAGGAGTTCAATTAAGTAATACAATGGCATATCGTTTCTAAAAGCTTATTAAGTTACCTTTCCAAAAAGGTCTTACAAAATTAATTTTTTTCCTATTTTTTTTTTGACTTGGGACTGTTAATTCGAAAATGACAAACAAGGTTCCATAGTGAGGTTCCGGCTCTAACAATAGTTAACGCCTCCGCACAGTTTACGCGCCATCAGAAAAAAACAAATATGTTTCAGTACAAAAACGAAGCAGCGATTTGCATTTAAGTGCTTGGAATTTTGTTATCAAACTGCGAATATGTTTCAAAGCGCTTGTATTTGAGAAATGTAGGGAACTGTCAAGACGGCGGACATGTTGAGAAACAGCTGTTTCCATTTCTTTATTAAACCTTGATTGTTGTTGTGAAAAAAGATCTACCGGTAGCTAGCAAAAAGTTGTTTACATTGAAAAAGTTAATTTTTTTTATTGGGAGATCATTCATGTAAGGGTCCAAACGACCGCCCATATCCCTTATTCCAAGTTCATGTTACGAGGGTTAAAGTAGATGGTGAGCAATGCATTGTAAGATAAATGTTTTAAAATTAAACACTGAAATAGACTTCAAAAATTGCCATGTACATGTTGAGGTAAAACAACACAATGATTTTCAGTTTTTGTTCTTAAAAAGATGATTTGTTTTCCTGTAACGTAGCCCACATTACACTCAGTTAGTACAACAAAATATTTCAAAACCTAGGTTGATTGCATATTTTTCACCTATTTTAGTCATTAATTGGAAAAGTTTGTTTTCTTTCAACCTCTTATATGTTGTCAGTTCTATTTTGTTTTAGAGTGTAGTATTTCGTTGGTTAATTTTAACAGTAATTATTGCACAAATCTCCAGTACAATTTAGATTATCTCGAAGCGGCTTCAGTAACAAGAAAAACAAAACAGTTTTCTACTCCCGGAAATTGAAAGTTGAGTTTTTCACTTTCCGTGCACAAATTCAAGCTTTACTGCTAATTAAACAAGAAGAAGATTTTAACGTACTGATTGAGCTGACAGTAACTTTATGATTTGACTGCATTTGGAATGTCGACAATGCTTCAGCAGGTGTGCAATCAACCTGGTAGGACTAGGAGCAGAAATACAATCTAGCTAGATAACAGGAAAAAGCTGCAATTTGAACTCGTGTTTATATGAAGTTTAACCAATTGATTTAATGTGGAAAAATACGTTCAAATGCTAAATGGCCCTTAACCCTAGAAGGCATAAGGTAAAAATAGTTACACGAAGGCATAAGGGGGGGGGGTCAATCTAACCCCCACCTCGACTTTTGACACCTTTCATCTGATTGACTTAATACTTGGTATATATAAAGAACTTTTGTTATAGTTTCAGTTAATCGAAATTACGTGGTGCTTAATTGGTTTCCATAGCAACCAGATCAAAATAAATGACGTCACTGTGGCCGCCATCTCGGATTTTCGAAATTTCAGATTTTCGAATTGAGCACTGAAAATGGTGAGAAAACATGGTTTAGCGATTGGAATATACAAAACTATAAGAAATAAAATGAAATTGTCAGTATTTAGGCAATAATAGTCCTATTTTTAGCAAAAAAATCCAATTTTGTAGGATACATACGGGTTGCGTGACTTATTATGATGACGTCATCAGTCGTGACGTCACCTAATTAGAATCAAAAGATTTGTTCACTAACGAAGAACAGTTGTGCCAAAGCTTTTGGAAATCGGTCAAAGAATAAAAATTTTGCCCAAAAAAATCGAGGGGGTGGGGGTCAGATTGACTCCCCTCCCTTATGCCTTCTACTGTTAAAGGTACAGCAGGCCCCTTTTAGTTGCACACCTACAACTTTATTTATAATGCACACTACAAAGGTATGTCGTTACTAAAGGCGCTTAATAAGTTTCCGACCCAGAAAAGCCGTAAAAATTTGAATTAGTCCTAATCAATTTTAACTAGAGACGATTATTTTGAAAAAAGAAACAAGTTTCCATTGTGAGTTTCCCGTCGAAAGAGCAGTTTCTAAGTAGCACAAAGACATGAAGTTTCCTAAAAGCGTATCAAATTACCCAATCAGGAAAGCCGTTTAAACTTGATTTTTCTTAATCGATATTTATTGTAACCTTTTATTACAAAAAAGGCAAGTTTTGTTTGTGTAGTGTCAGCTCAAAAACCAATCACACCTCTGCAATGATTAGGAGCATCCAGAATGTACGACTATTTTAATATTCACAAAAACGGGTCAGAGATATACATACAAGCGTATTCTCACTTTTTTAATACTAACTGAATTGTGAAGTTAAAACTGCCATTTTGCTTCCAAGCGCATATCTGCCCTTAAGCCAAGAAAATAAAGCGTCTGTTTTTGGAGGCTAATCAGTGCAAGACCTGGGTACGTTTGTCAAATTATACTGGGCGGCAGACAGTCTTTAATTTACATGATGAATTTCCTCTTCAACAAATTCTGAAGGTTTGGCGAGTCACTGAAGATTTTGAAAAATTGCTTAAAGATATTGAACAAACATGTACAACTTTTCAACCGTGTCCCTTTCTTCTAGAAAAACTTGTCCACCACAGGATTTAGTCTTCAAAAAGACACCCTTGACCATCGCTACGAATTCTTAATACTTAATAAAATAAACACCTAATCACAAGAATTAATCTCCGAAACATCAAACGCCACTCAACAAAAAGTTGTTAAAATCCCTTGCTTCAGCAAAGCAGCATACAAGTACTTTATACAGAAATCGCCACGATCATTCTAAAAGGGAAATAAATGCAAAATGTGTCTCTGGTTGCAATAAACATGATTTTACTGATACGGTAGATTGGAAAAAAATCGTTATAACTTCCAATTTTTTTTTGACTAGATAAAATAAGTTTGGGATATTTTTTTTTCAATTTAAGTTTGTCAGGAGTAGTTTTTAAAAACTTTAACAAAAAAAAGCTACAAACCACAGACACAAGATCTTTTCTCTTTGAATGAAAGCAAAACCTCAATGCACGGTTACTTGGACTGAAACTTACCAAAGTATCTTAGGGAACTTTTGGAATATAGGCAAACATCATCTTCAAGTTGAAACGGCAACCAATCGACTTTGTTAATAATATTTTGTTTTGTTAATATTACATCAAATCTCTTACCACACCATACATGTAGCAGTTGAAAAATTAAAATGGGTTTCTGGTTGCAATAAACATGATTTTACTGATACAGTATACTTGAAAAAAATGTTTACTTAAATGTTGATTTTTTAGTACTTTTCTCCATAAAGTCACAAAATCTTTGAAACAAGTCTTAAAGGTAATTAATCGTTATTTCCTGCAAAAAAAAATTATGTTGCACGTGCCAGTGACGTCATAGGTGTTGCACTTTGCTTTTTTCAAAATTGAAAGCTTTTTCTAGTCAATTTGCATTTGAAAACGTTGAAAACAGAACTAAAACAGTGTTAGTTACATTATTAGAGTTAAATACTAAGAGTTTGAATAAAGTTTGTAAAGTATAGTTTAAGGGCTAATGTAAGATTTGAATATCAAACTTTCGCTGAAAAAAACTCTGTGTGTATTACCCAACCTCCTTAAAATGCTGTTAGTTATATATAAAAGGAAGTTTAAATACATTTTGTACCATTTATTTGTCAGAAACAACCCTAAACTTTTTTACAATTCTTAGAAAAATTTTGGCAAAAATCGAAAATGTTGACAGTTATGGCGTTCTTATAGCGTACTGATGACGTCTAACGCCAATTGAATTACACTAAATTAATAATTTTAGGATTCTCTTCTACCTCGCCAAATTTCTTTTCAGTATATAATTAATAATTTTAGAGTTTAGCTGCACATTCCCCCCCCCCACAAAAAAAATAATAACCACGCTTAAAAAGCCCAGGAGGAATTATAAGGGTTAAACATCCTAAACTAAAGTGGAGGACTGATTTTTCAGTAGGGAGACGCTACCATATTAGTTACACCAGGTTTAAGCAATTATTTGGCTCTCAGGAAGCTAAGGGATCGTCGTATCTTCAGAACAAAGATTACTAGAAGATAATATTGTCCTCTTTCTTAATCTTATCAAAGACCATAAGAGTGGTGAAATTTTCAATGGAATCAACCGACCCTCATTTATGAGACCGTCCCGATACTATCGGACAAAGACACTTATATAACAATATCCTTTATTCTTAATATATAACACAGCAATGTTTCCAACTACGCCCCTCATGCAGTAATTGCAAATTGAATTAGTAGGATTTTGTTATCTCGAACTGCCACTTTTGGACGGAGACGGTTAAATTTAAAGCTAGCGAATATAACTGTGTTAAATATCGATCTGAATGCATGGTTCTTTTTCACTTTTTTACATGTTATAACGAGCAACTCATCTCCAGTCATTGTGTCAGTTTTTCATGTTCAAGCTTTGAAATAAAAGTGCAGTGCGTATAATAGAAAAAAAATACATCATATACTTGCCCCATTTGTGTTAGTGCAAGTGTCTTAAAGCTTAGCTCTATCTAATGAGCAGATCTTTGAGAGACTGTTTTTTTCTGTACAACAGGATTGGAGTTCTTTAACAATATTTCTTGCAGCTTTGTTGTATTTAGTAACAAAAGACAAAATCTCCTTGCGTATGTGTTAGGGAAGTGGGATTCGGAAAAATACTCGACAAATTTTAAATTTCTGAAGATTTACGGAGGTTTGATTTGGGGTCGGTCGTTTAGATCTGTGCAACCTTCAATTGTTTTCCTCAGTTCGACTCTCAATTTTCTCGCAGCCTCTCAATTCGCGTCCAAACCGCACTGACATCTGCCATAAACGCAAAGACTCACAACTACACTGGAAACCGGAAGTAAATGGTCAATTTTATTGCTTTTTGTAACATTTTAGAAAAAAAAAACTGATTTCCCTTACACTTGCTTAAAATCGCGAAAAGTAACTGAAGACCCAGTGCAGGTTGGTAGCTAAGGCTACCTGTGCATTAATGCATATGGCAAATTCAGAGCTACTGCTACGGGCATCCAGATGTGAAAGCAACAGCAACGAAAATACAAACAACTGGTCAAGTTACTGGCTTTCTAATTTTCATACCAACTAATTTATTTATATAATTTCTGTCTTGTCCATAACGAGGTAATACGTTTACCAGTATCGAATCTCAGTAAAAGAATTACACTGATTTTCTCCGGGCAATTCTAACTGAAACGCTTATATACTAAAGATATTTTGCAATTCCGGTGTGTTATTGGAACTCCCGTCTCCTCTCGGCTTGAAAATCGACTTTTGGTTGGATACTATCAATATCTTTAAAACCACATTACGGTCTTGCAAATATTTACATTTTCTGTCAAACCAGAGTGATTCCTGTTAGCTACCTTTGTACAATCTTCACTCGACTGGCGCTATGTTATTGCTCTACATTTTTCTGTGACAGTCCTACAGCATTATCCGATGGCGGTTTCGTAATAAAAGCGAATACAATTGATGCAAATATTTAACAGCTAATTATGAGACGCTTTTGAACACGATAATTGAGTTTGTGATGTATTGATTATTCCTGAACGTCGTCACTTATTTATACCATTACTCATATTTTTAAGGATTTTTACGTGAAAGTCAACTAAAAAAAATTTACGTGCATAAGTTTTTGTACATGTTGGGGAATTTTCGCATTAGGTCGTCAGAAGTTCGAATACATCCAATTTGGGAGCTTTGTCCTGACTTGTCTATCTATCTATGTTTCGACCTCGGTCGAGGTGGATTTAAGACGTTTGTTTTAGTTTAGGCCACAAGAGTAGGTTTCCTCAACAGTACAAACTTCCTTTGGTTGTCGTTCGTTTCACTTTCGGGCAAACGGGCAATTCATTTCATCAGCACCAAGGGCACGCACACAAGAGAAAAAGCGGAACATTTCAACGTTAGAGCCATTTACAAACAAATTAATAAATGTTAATAGTTTGTGAAAAAAAAAACTCCACGGAGGGGGTTCAACAAAGTATGGTGCCCCACGATTAGCAGACGATAGAAAGGGAGGGATCTTGAAATTTATTATGCCCCTCGTGATTTTATTAGATAAGTATATCTACTTAATGCACTTTCAAAATGGAGCCTCAGGCTACGAACGAGTTTTAGTCGGTGAGTGTGTGAAAAGATGTCAAAGTCACTGTAGAGTTACTCTTTTCCCCACCAATGATAGATCCTAAAGCAAGGACTGAACCTATATGAGGCTGCGTCCCCTCGTTGTTGAGGCAGCAACCATTACAGCCGCAGCAGCAGACTTGGCGGAGAGCAGTGCGGTACTTCGGTAGTCTCCAAACGTATAAAAATGGATCAAGAAAAAACTTTGTAATCAGGATACAATCAATTACCAGCTGAACTATTAAAGACTTTGGTGAGCCATAGGGGACAAATTCATAGATATGCAAAAACCACCAAACAATATTTGGAATATCTGTAATAACCAGCACAATTATCAAGCAAAGGTTAATCATGAGAAACTTGCGTTGAAGATGAAATTTTCGTAACTTGCTCTCCTTGTATTGTTTGCTACTTTCTGACTGTAATTGAATGCTAGACGCCATTTTTCGACGAAAGGCTCGAAATAGCAAAGCATACGAGATCAGCATGAGAACAGTCATTAAAATATTGTGCAAGTAGAAGTCCACTTTTATCAAAAGGAATGTGTTAGCCGCCAAAGCAAATGTAGTCTGAAATGTCAACGAGTAAATCCAGATTAATAGCTGTAGAATCAGCACACTCTTAGCAGTGACACGCTGTGCCATCTTCATCGGAGAAGTAACCATCGCATATTGTGTGAGTGTGAAGGCAAGCACGGTGATGTACGATACGTTTAAGGTCACTCCACTCGCTACCCGACCAACTTTAAGCATCTTCAGACAGGTTAGCTGTGTTGGAACATGGCCAGGCCCCTTCAAGTACAGACTTAAGAAGCAGTAGTAGAAACAAGGTTCCACCACGGTTCCAGTGGCCAGGTCTGCCAAGGCTATGCCCACCAGGAAGTAAGCCGTAGGGGTACGAAAAGTCTTCATGGGGTCCTTGACAAAAACGGCAATCACGAAGATGTTTGCAATTATAGTCAGCACAGATATTAAAGACATATAAATTGCTGCCTTATAGGCAGCCTCATAAAATATTCCATAATCTACCGGGTTGATGTAAGGTCTTGTCCAGCATGGAAAGCTGTGGTTGGTGTCGTTGGAATTGTTAGGGCTTAAACTGAACGTTTCAAAACAGTTTGTCCTGTTCATGGTTAATAATTTGAACGGCTCAACGGTGGAATTTCATGGTTGCCATTTATCAAAACTCTATACAAAGTAGACGTTGACGCCAGGTCTTGTCAACCCGTGTTACTTGCATGTCAACAGCTATATCTGTTGGAAGTTGCCACGGTACTCGACGTCGCAAACGCTAACGCGCGTAAAGTACAAGTTGGCTTTTTTTCGTTCTTTTAACTTGCTTTAACATAAAAGTTGTATTCTCGTCTCGAGATGTGGCCACTTACAAGCGAATATCAATGCATACTGTAGTTTTCGAAATTTTGCTGCCTTTTGTAGTGGTGTAGTACACCTGCTGTTTTACAGCAAAGCATTTAATTAAAAACCTTTTTTTAATTCTAAAAGTGCAAATATGAAAGCATTTTTATCACCTTGTTGCGCACTGAGCGATACTGTGCTTGTTTTCTTTGAACCCTTGATATATGCTGTACATCCTCTTTTGTCCTAAATGGAAGTATTTTGGTAAAATTACAATCTCAAAGCGACTATGAAAACAAGAAAATGAAAAACGTGTAATCCCTTTTATGAAATCCTGCAAATGATAACTAAGGCTTTACCGATAATTAAAACTGAGAAAAGCTTATAGCCTACTGTTTGAGCCATAATTTACTTCTTAAACTGACTTCATTTCAAATGCCGACAATGCTTCAGCAGGTGTGGTAGTAACCTACATTAAGATTTTTTTAGCAAAGATTCAATCTAGCTAAAAACGGCAAAAACAAATAAGCACATCTGTTTTTATCTTGTGTTCATACCAAGTTTATCCAAATGATTTTAAGGAAAATAGACGTTTGGTAACTGCGTCTTAAGGTATCAGACGCCCTTTTTCATGTACATCGTTCTTTCGCCTATAGCGCGCTAGCTTATAATAATAAAATAAATATAGTAATGGTTTACTAGGTCACACACAATAGCATAAAATATGAAATACAGTGTGATTACAATAATTGAATCCCACAATTTCCTATCCACAAAAGCTACTTTTATTTAAATTTAGTTTAATCTAAACCTATCGGAGCCTCTTGTTTCGCGAACACAAGTTTTTTTGTGAATTTTCATCTCAAAATAAATTAACGCCTCTGTACAGTTGACACGCAATCAAAAAGAACAAAAGTTGGTTAACAATAACATTCCAGCGATTTGCATTTTAATCCCGTTGTCACTTTTTATCGAATTGCAAAGTTAAAGGTGCTGCTCTCCATTGCTAACTGCCCATATGGCAGAATGCATGGACATCTAACGTCACGTGCAATTATTTGCATCTCATTTGCGCCAAGTATAGCGTTTTAGAGGCTGCAGATTATAAAGAGAATTGCGCATAAAATTCTTTTCTCGGTTTTTGCATATTAGTTAATTTTTCCTTTTCATAGTGAAAAAGTTTTAACTTCGCATGCGGAGTGCGTAGCCCCATCTTTCTTCTAACTTTGAAGTCAGTTTGATGTTCACAAGATGTCTGAAAACCTTATCCATTTGCCATTGAAAGTACCAGCATTGCCAGGTTGTTTTTGTATGGGTTATTACGATCTTGCGCAAAGCTGCCAATTAAACTTTGTAGGGACGATGGTAAACAAGGCTTTTTTCACATCTTCGTATCCGGGCTGTGTAGCCCCATGTCTCTAGTTTCCAACGATGTGATGCTTGCTTTATTTTGATCGGTAGAAATATTATCCATTTCAGCAAAGTCAAAATCCTTCTAAAAATATGTGGAAAACGGCGTTCGTAACATCTTCGGATAATCGGCGGCTTATTAATGATTTAGTTAAGCTCAACCCACGTCTTATTGATATGCAAATACATCAGGGTCAGAAGTCTTCTCAACTTATTAAGAGCGAAATTTAATCATAAAGCCAGCGAAGCGTTCTCACTTGTTGCGGGAGAGCCTCAAACAGCAATCTTTCAAAATGACCTGACCGTCCTAAATTTTCAAGAAACTGATCGGGAGCTCTTTTAAGAGCTGAAAGATGACCCGAAAGGCCATTTACAGAAAAGCAAATTTACAAAAGAACATTGAGAAACAAGCGCGGCAAGAGTAACAATGCACGCAGATTAAACTTCCAAGAAAGAAATTATCAACATAAAACGAACGCTTCGAAAGTAATATCACCGATTTCAAAACGTGCCTCATAAACGAATGTTATCCAGAAACCTTAATCACCAACACTCCGGCTTAAATGAACTTTGACAACAGAAATGTTGCACTGAGACAATGATGTAGAGCACGCAAGAAAATGTTGCCTTTTGTCACCAAATTTAACCCAGCGGCTCCATGATAATGAAGGACTGGTACCTTATCCAAAACCAACCAGAACTTAATGCTATTTCATCGAAGCCCCAAACAATTGCTTACGAAAAAGCAAACATTCAAAGACCTGCTCGTAAGAGCAAAACTGTAAAACCCGTGCTTTTGATGAAACAAACCAAATCCAACTTGGGGCATAAAACTTTAATACATTTATGGGCAAAGTTGTGCATTAGCCTATCACCCTCTCGCACTCCTTGATCCGAAAATGGATCCAGTGACTTCGGAACACGAAATCGGTTGAGTTTCATTAATAAAAGAAAAGCTTATCAATGGTCTATAATAAGAAAAAAAAAACACCTGGGGCCTTCTTGATTTTGCTTCATATTACCAGCGAAGTGGCGTTTTATGGTTATCAAACGCAGTTACTAAAAATTCAAACCAATTAAAAAGCGGAGCTTGGAATGTTTTGAGTGCCGCTTTTAGTCGTTGAAACAGCTGAATGCTAATGAGCAAATTTACGGCGGCACACTTTCGGACCCTTTGGCAGGATCAGTCAGCCGCCAATTTGAAGCGGCGCTAAAATACAAGTTTTCGAAAAGTATGCCAGTAAGACTTTGCAATCTTTATAAGATTCAAAATGGAACAAAGACAAAACACGCGCAAGTTTATCCATTTTGTTTCAAAAAAATTATCAGATACGGCCGTTCCACTAATGAAAGCAGTATAACTATACGACAAGAGGCGGCAGCATTGGCAACTTAGTATATTTTGACGATACCTACTCCCTTCCGATGTCATTTGTTTCAATCCCGGGAAACAATCACCTCAATTATTAGCAATTTTGATAAAACACTGGCACTCTTTTTAGAGCACCCACACAAATGAAAAAAAGAAACGGAACTTTTCAACGTTACAATCTTTTACTAACAAGTGACTAATCCTCCATAATCTACCGGGTTGGTGTAAGGTCTTGTCCAGCATGAAAGGCTGTGGCTTGTGTCGTTGGAGATGTTAGGGCTTGAACCGAACGATCCAAAACAGTTTGTGCTGATCATTAATAATTTGAATGGTTTAACGGTGGGAATTTCTTGGTTGCTATTTATCAGAATTTTGTACGGAGAAGAGGCTTGTTCTAATTCTCGTCAACCCGTGTAGCTTGCATGTGAGCAGTTATACCTCTTGGAAGTAGCTATGGTACTCGACGTCACAAATGCTAACAAATTGCCTTATTTTTGTTCATTAAACTTGCTTAAACGTAAAAGTTATATGCTCATCAAGAGATTTGGCCACTTTGATGCGAATATCAATGCATTCTGTAGTTTTCGAAATTTTGTTGCCTTTTGTAATGGTACAGTACATCTGCTTTAGTTACAGCAAAGCATTTAATTTAAAAAATATTTTAATTCTTATAGTACAAATATGATAACACTTCTTATCACCTTGTTGCGCACCGATCGATACTGTGCTTGATTGCTTTGAACCCTTTATTTAAGACGTAAATTCTCTTTTGCCATAAAGGGAAGTATTCTGATAATATGCGGCTTCAAACTCAAAAACAAGAAAATAAAAACGTTTAACTTCATTTTTTGAATCCTGCAAATGATAATTAAGGCTTTACCGAAGATTAAAACTGAGAAAAGATCATAACGTACTGTTTGAGCCATAACTTACTTCTCACACTGACTTCATTTGAAACGCCCGCCCGTTGATGCTAGCGCTTCAGCAAGTGTGATAGTAGCCTACATTAAGATTTCTAGCAAAGATACAATAGCTAGATATGGCAAAAAAGAATAAGCACATTGGTGTTTATTTTGTGTTTATACTAAGTTTAACCAAATTGACACATTTTTAGACATCTCTATTTTTTCTGACATAGCGGCTAGTTCTCTAGTTAAGTACTACAAACGTACATATCGTTTCTAAAAACTTATTTTAAAAACTTTTGACTTACTTTAATTTAAAAATTAATTAACTGTCCAAGAAAGCCGCTTGCATTTTAATTCGGCCTCATCAGCTTTTACTGCTACTGGAGCCCTTTTCATGTCAAGTTCCATACAAGACAGACAGTCATCAGGAATTAAAAAACGCCGAAAAGTTTGTTTGCAAAAATGGGTCAGTGGTTCGCATTTTAAACGCGTTGCAACTTTTTTATATCGCAATTGCAAACTTAAAATTACCATTTTGCTTTCAAGCGCCTGTTGTGCTTCAATTCTCGAAGAAAAATGATGTTCCTGATTGCTGTATGACCCACCGGTATCAAACTGATATGCCCGATAAACAGTTATAGTCATTCGATTTAAAAAAAAGACGGTGTTCTAATTTTCAAATCGCAAGATCGATTTCTCCAAGAAGTTCTGAAGATATGGGGAATTTAAAACTTTGAAAATTAATTTAAGGATGACGATATTTGGTACATTTCCATAATTAAACTAATCGACTTACTTGTTTCCACAAAGTTTCGTGCACTGCATTTCGCAAACGACCATTTTGAACAATTTTCAGTACCGTGTAATAAAGTCGAAAGCAAAGGTTAAATAGAGGAAAGAGACAACGTATTAATTAACGCTACCTTCTAGTCTATTTTTGCCTTACATCTGGAATAAAATATTAAATAAAGTTATCACCTATTCACAAAAATTATTTTCCTAAACAAGAAAGGCCGACAAGTACTTTGCCCTGAAAGTTGATACAATCCCACCAAAAAACGCTACAAAATGGTTTTCTGATTGAAAAACACGAAATCCGTATAATATAAAAGACTTAAAACATATTACATACTACCATTTTTACCCTTTAGAGAAACTCAGCTAATTTTTTTTAAAACTTGAGTTTATCTACAGATTAATTGTTACAAATCACAGACATATATATGCTCTTTTTGTGAGGATATAAACTTAATCTTAAAACAAATATTGGGAATGAAACTTACCAAAGCATTTTGGTGTACTTTAGAAATAAGGCAAAACATTATCGTCAAATTACACCAACAGCTATCTCGACTCAAATAGCATGCTTCGGTCTTGTTTGTAACACATCAAGTTCGTTACTGCAAACCAACATGCAAATATGCTAAACTAAGTCTACTGCCTTCACGAGGGGCCACCTAAAGCCTTTTATGGATAGATTGAAAACTAGCGTTTTTATATTAAATGCCAGTTGTTGCATGCATTTTTTTCAGTATGCTTGCAAACTTAGAAATTAAACACCATCTCCAAACATTGAATTTTCATTTTTCAAGTGCCAACTTTGATGTAAACGAGCAATGCGATCAGTAGAAAACTGTAGAAACTGTAAAACCCAGATAAACCTATTTTAGAATTGCAACTCTAAGAACAGTAGATTTTTCAGATACAGACATACTTACTGAGGTGTATAGAGCAGTGTGATCTAGACTGCAACAAGAACAGACATTTAAAACGAGCTCTAACCGGGAATTTTGCGAATAACATGCATATTGGTTGAGCGGAGTTAATTTTATATAATAACTAAATTAAAAGCAGATTGCTTTTAAAAATATCAATGAAATTAAAATTAAACTGAAATAATCTACCTTATTTCTTACTCCTACCTTATTCCTGTAAACCTGAATTAATTTTTTCCTCCAACATTTTTTTTGTTACCTATTTCATAATGTTTTGTTGCCTGACCGCCCCAGCTGATAATCCTCCTTGGGAGGGGTTGCTATATCGGAAAATAAATAGTTTTAATGGAGAACACCTTAATTTTTCCTTGGAGCGTGTTCTTGACGAATGATCTGTTTCCTTATACCCGACCGCTCAGTTAAAAATTTGCACATTTTTTTTCTTGATAGTTCTAAAGACAATCTTTTCAAAATAAGAAACCCACCGAAACCCACAGAAACCCACCGAAACCCACCGAATTTTATCGGTTGAACATATCTGACTATGGGCTGTGGGTTGATCTTAATTCACCGCATCTCGGTACTCTCTTGATTAAGCATGTTAGTGATATTTTCCTAAGACTTGTTCTTTGTATTGTAATTAAGAAAAGCAAGAAGATATGTAGAAGTTTTTTCTATTTATTATTTTCCTAGTTTCTGTTGAGCGATTTACGATCATGCTTCAGAACTTCTCGTTTTACATACTATCGGTAAACAATCCTTTTCCGCAAGCGCGACTGAACACCACATTTGCATAGTAGCACAGATTTACTTCAAATTAAAAAAAAATTACAATTGTTTCTTCGCTGTACAATTGTTTCTTAATCAAATTTAATATCCCTCTTGAGAATAGTATACCAACTTGCACTAGAATTATATTAGAAAAGTAAACCTGTAGACTATTTCGGCAGTAGCCGTAGTTTACCAAAACAGACCATAATGCCGATAGCAAATCTTTTTGAGATGGACAAAACTAACAAAGTTTATAAAGTTCAGCAAGCAGGTTTGGTTTAGTATTTCAGAGGCTGACGATTTTTTATAAAACGCGCGAAATAGTATAGTAATGAACTATTGTTCAGTTGACGTCGGCTGTCAGTTCTCAGATATCATGATAATGAGATATTTACAAGGCGAGCCGAATGTTATGCGCTACCTTTAAAAATTTATACTCTTTTTTTGAAATGCGTGTTAACAATCTGATTTCGCAATTTTTACTGCAAATTATAACATTAGAACAAGGTAAAAACATTTTACCTTAAAGTATTTCAGAACAGATCATAGGATTTCTTTCCTTCTTTTTTTTTGAAGTTCCAGCTTGTTGAATTACACTTGTAACTATAGTTAAAAAATGTAACTATGTTTTTATACATTGTAAATGGGTCTCTAAAAGCAACTACTGCTACAAAAACCGATCACAGTGAATCATTTCTATTTCTAGCGCTGGCAATTTGCGGCGAAATACTGCCTAGCACCCTTGTTGAAATTGTGTATTGTGGAGCACGTGGTGCGATGCGCCTACGCTGAGTCATTTTCTTCAGAGCTGTACGGAACTTCGGTAGCCTCCAAGCATACAGAAACGCATTAAGAGCGCTCTTGCTCATGAACAAGAAATAGAACCCCGAAAATAAATACATCTCCAAAGACTTGTTCTCTTCACAGGTTGGGCACGCATCGATGATCTGGTAAAACACGAACCAGGGGGTGACGCAGAAAAGAAACAGAAGAAACGCAACAACCATGGCTTTTGTGAGTTGCTTTTCCCTTGCGTACGCGGTCATAACCAGTCTGCCGGATTCGTCTAGATTACCTAATGATTTTCGATAAGAGCGAATTACCACAAAAATTTTGATGTAGATCAGTGTACAGCCAAATGAAGGCAGAACGGTGTGAAGACCGGAGATCACGTTAACAGCAATGAAGGAGCGAAAGAGAGCCAGTGTCAATGTTCTTACCACCATGTACAAGGTGCTGTATACCCAGAGCATGACACAAACTTTGAGCACCCTGGCCTTGGTAATCTTCAGTGTATACTGTAGAGGTGTGGCTATTGCGACATATCTATCGAACGTCAAAGCTGCTACGTGGAAAATGGAGACGATCATGAAAAGAGACCCAACAATCTCAATTGCAAGTTCGGCTGTGTTTGAAAATGTTGCTAGCCACCATATGCACAATGGTTCTTGGATAAGTCCAACGAAAAAGTCGGCGACTGCCTGGCTACAAATCAAGACACTTGAGGGGGAACTACGAAGGTTCCTGTTTGGATCTTTCCACATCGCAACAACAATGAGTCCGTTTGAAGCTATGGTAAGTAATGCAGTGACGCCAGCCACGACTATCCACAGAAACTTCAAATCAAATCTGCCTTCCTTCCAATTAGAGTGTGGCTCAAAAAAACTCCGAGCCATATTTCAATTCCCAGATAACCAAAGAAAAAATGAAATCGAGTTTTAAAGTGCATCAAAGAAACCAACCATACAGTGTTGTTTGATAAAAGCAACAATCCCACTGAATGAAACTAAATAAATTATTCTTTATAATTAAGAAATCGCATTACTTGTTTATACTGATGTACAGAAAAGCTTCAAATTTTGATTTGCCTTTTGAATATTTAACGTTGATTTCCCCAATTTCCTGAGTGTATTATAATATTTTAACAGCTTACCGACAATCTTTAGACGAACAAAAATGGAAAAGCAGTCGATTTGCATAGTTCATAACACTGTCAAGAACTTCAAAAACCTCATGCAAGAAAACAGATTTATTTTAGTTGAACATTAAAAAGTGGAGTTGTAACTTATAGAATGAAGAACCGCGTGTCTATTTAATCGGTGTACAAAAGTAAATGTCCTTCTCACGTCAACAGCGGGCTCGCGTATTTGCACAGAATGTGACAGGAGTCAATTATTTGCTTTAGAAAGTCACGCTTGAGATGTATACATTTTGTATGAAAAACCCTTTGTATCATATTGCCATATATGGCTGCAGTTTCGTATATGAATGTCAGTGAAGAACTGTTTCGGACAGCTGTTTCCACTTTCATATTTCTTAATAAATGGAATTTAGCTTATTTGATACCAGGCAAGAATCAAAACTATCAAAACCGATGTATGTGTATTTGACTTAACAATCTTAAAATCTACAATACAGTTAGTTCTAGTTTTCAGTTGATTTTGTGTTTATACTAAATTTATCCAGTTGTTATATGTTTGCATGTTAGCATTGTAACACGATAATCACACTAACATCCAAAAACCAATTCAAAGTTTTTAAACAAAATACTCTTTTCATATAGTCTGGAGGCAAAAATAAAAATATCGACTATCGTAAAACATTTTAAATAGAAGCAGAAAACAGGACTCAAAACGTTCGTTTTGTGCTCCTTAGAAAGAATATTGCTATTTCCAAGATTTATTTTGACCAGTTTTGAATACGAGGGCGTTTTGCTGAGAGGCCTGCTCCTGCATCATGGAAACGAGACTATACCATTGATCTTACAAAACTCATCATTCAAATTGCACAAAAACTGCAGGAATTTTTTTTATCGGGCTGCACAGTTTGTTCATGCAAAGCTTCATGTGTTAAAACTGTGTTCTTTAATTCAGGTTTTTCTATAAAAACCAGTTTCTGAGTGATATATCACCAAAATGTTTCTTGACATTGTCATAAAAGGTTTTTTTACTTAATTTTTCTGACTTTTTCAGTGAAAATGTAAGTTTTACTGTTTAAATTTTATTTCAACCGATTGTTTTTTATTTTGAGTCAAAGAAATCTTATTCTGATAATAAATTCAAGATTGCCGTCAAAAAGCTCCGAACTAAGACGTTAGAACTGACTTCATAAATAACTTATGTTTGTTTTCACTCAACAAATTAGCATCAGCAATGTTGGCGTTGGTTGTGTTAGCGCTATAATGCTTTTGTAGGTTACCGGCGAGTCTAACGAGCCAAAATCCCCCACTCAGAAAAACTTCAAAAAAGCCAGTCTGAATAGGGTTAAACTACCGCTGCTTAATAGTTTGGTAGAAACATGTCTTGCTACTTAACCTGTCATGAGCAAAGCTCTTGATGGCATTACATATATTTTCTTGTAGTTATCAGGCACATAAATCCTTTGCAACTCAGTGTTCTCCAGCACCGTCGACCCTGCTCCTTCTTCCTGACAACTTTCTAGAACAACCCTAGGGCCCGGTTGTACGAAGATTGGATAACTCTATCCAGCGGATAAATCCTTATCCAGTGGCTAAATTTGGCTCGTTGTCGAATCAAAATCAAGAACGCGTCAATTTTTTTCACTGGATAGCGATTGATCCGCTGGATAAAGTTATCCACTCTTCTTACAACTGGGCCCAGATATTTAACTCCTTTTCAACGTCGGGGATCTTTTCTTTTGCGTTTGCCTTTGGGCGTTCAAAAAGCCCTGTCCTGCTGATTGATGTACTGAACTTTCGGAGAATGTGTTCATGGAACAGCTACCTTCTGCGCATTGTTTCCACTACGATGTTTCCTGAAAGCACCGTCTCCTAATATCTGCTTTTAATTTGCGACTTTGTCTGACCACTTATCTGTAAGGGTATTCGGAGACCTCATC